>JAWQFJ010000570.1:140000-167369 GCA_034096865.1 Theodoxus fluviatilis
TCTCTCTATCTATCTATCTATCTATCTATCTATCTATCTCTCACACTGTTTCTTCGTCTGCTGCTTTCCTGCCTGCCTTCCTGCCTGTGCTTGCCTCTCTCTCTCTTGGCAGTAGTGTGGGCACTGCACAAGTACCAGCCTTTCCTGTACGATAGACAGTTCGTCTTGGAGACGGATCACCAACCACTACACTACTTGCAGACGGCCAAGGTGGCCAATGGACGACTCATGCGGTGGAGTCTCCTACTGCAGTCGTACAGCTTCACTGTACGGGTGATTCCCGGCAGCAAGAATGTGGGGGCTGATTACCTCAGCCGGGCCTGCATCTCTGAGGAGGCTGAGTAGTGACAGATTTCAAGGGAAACTCGGGTCATGACGTCATATACGGAAGTAGGAGTTTGTTGGGAGGATGAGTCATTCCTGGGCGAGGTCGGGTGTCAGGACATATGGGTGGGGGTTTTCTTTGTTCTAAGGTGCCACTCACCTGTCGCTGTACCGATTGGGTTTTTTCTCGTTGCGGAGAAAGTCTGTTTTATCTGGGAGATAAGTTACTGTGTGTGTGGGGGTTTCCTTCCAATATGTGTGTAGTCATGGTGACCTAGGAGAGAAGTTTGTGTAGGTGCAGATAGGAGTCTGTGCTTAAGTTGGGAGGCTTGTCGCGGAGCGACAATAGATTGAGAGAGATAAAAATTCGTGAGTGACGTGGGCTAGTGACGCTATGTGTAAAATCACGTGGTGTCTGACGCTTCGGATTTTTCTAGAGAGCGAGAAAAAGAAAATCAGTTTCACAGTGTCGGTTGGACAGCTGGGACGGTTGGAGCACGGGGCCCTAATTTGTGCCACTGGGTGGCAATATGAAGATTACGCCATCTTCATTTATCTTTTCTCGCCACTGAGTTTTGTCAAAACCGGCTTTGGGAGAACGTTCAGGGAACGACTGGCGGGAAGATTCGGATATCTTCAAAAACTCGTCGCTACTGGGGACTGAGAGAGTCGGCCATGGGGATAGCGCTGTGAGGGCTACCGTCAGAAAGATTTGGGTATCTGCGTGTCGCCAGCGGGAGTCTGGAAGACTGGCCTTGGGTACGCTAAGTTCTTTGGTAGAACTGGGATAAGGAATTTGCTTGCCACAGGGGCGAGGACACGGCCTGAAAAGGAAACGGTCTGAGGCCAAAAGGGGGAAAAGGGAGAAAAGAGAGAGCTCCGGGGGGAGCACAGGGAGAGAACAGGAGTAAGCCGGGAGAGTGAGTTGACGAGCGCTTCGCCGGTTGTCTACCGTGAACGTGATCAAATTGGGCTGTAAGGCGTGCAGCGGGGACACTGTGGAGGGGTGAATTGGCTCGTGCGTCGAGCGCTACACTCCACAGTGGTCTTGAGAGCGAAGTTCGGGGATCAAGGTCGGGGCTGCTGGGAGCAGCATTCCCTACTGGAGGACGAGCGAGGAGGCGTCGCCCTAGGAATTACCTCGATGGTGGAAGCACTGGGTGCTGGAAGCGTTTGCCACGACGGGGGAAGGATACCACGGGACGGACCTTCAGCAACGTTTCTACGGAAATACTTGGCGAGCGAGGTCGAGGACTTCTATTCCACGGAGTGAGCACAGCTTGGGAGCTGTGAGGGTTCGGGAGCATCCTCCGAGGAGGAGGCGATGCGTGTGTGCTGTGTTTAGTGTGGTGAAGTGTTCACTGGATTATAGTGAGCTCAGGAAGAGGAGACTCAAATCGGGTAAGGTGTTGAACTTCTACATTTTTTTTCTCTTATTATCGAGGTTCGTCCTCGTTCGGGACACGGGGGACTGAACTCGAGTAACAGGAAGTGAGAAGTGCGTTCGGAACCGCAGGGACTGGTCGGGACTGTGCTATCGATACTGTGGGACGTCACGGTTGGGGGGTTGACGTCAGCAAGAGGGGGTTTTGGATTATAAGCGGAAAAGTGACTTTGGCTATCTGGGGTGTGTGCCAAAGGGAAACGGGGTCTTTTGTGAAAACAAATAGTACTCTCTCAGTGGTTTGAGAGAGAAAGCAGTTTTTCCCAACGTTTAACGTTAGAGAGTTTTGGGTGGAACTCCGAGTGTAGTTCCATGTTACTGTGTGATTTTAGAACACTGTGGTTAGATTGTTTGTATTTATATGCGACCACGCTCGAGTGAACTTGCTTCACTCTAGCGTTGTCAACCCCTTTGTTTGATTTGTTTGGCCTGCGGCGTTTGTTGACATTTTTCGTCTGTTTGACTTTGCTCATCTAGTACAGCCGCCCACGTTCGAGAGTATTACTACTCTCGAGAGTGTCACATCAAATTAAATTTCATTTGTTGACCTTATCCCTGCTCAGTGTCCTTTATTGTTGTTGTTTGCATTTATTTCCTACTTATATAGAGCTTCCCAGCTTATGATGGTAGGGTTTAGCTTGTAAACCCCTACTGGGTGTAACTCTCCATTAGTGATTCGATTATTCTTTTGGGGAGAAGGGCAAAACACCTAGTAAACCGCAATAAGTGCGCGAGCCTAGCCAGGATATTGTCTAATTTTACAATTTTTAGAAAATTGTCTCATTTTTTGTCGGACCATCATATCTTGGAGAGCTCGGGACACTGAGGCAGGATTTGTTTACATTGCATTTTCATGCTGATGCTTTGTTTCTGTCATCCTTGATTGTATTTCCCTCCACGGTTACCGAGTGCGATGTAGCTGTGAGTAATTACGTTTCACGTTTGGGTGATTCGCGTTATGGAGCTTTGTTTGGGGCGCGCTACAGGGGAGAGGGGTGATATGGCGTCAGGCGCTGAGTCCAGAGGGGATCGGATAGAACGTTGGCGTAGCCTAGCGGTCGAGCTAAAGGTGGAAGTTTCAGCCATCCCCGATTTCGTGGCTGAGCACTTAGCGAGAGTGGATGCGGAATGGGCGCGTCTGGAACTTGAACGGGCGAAGTTTGAGAGGGAGAATCAGGTGTGTGAGGAGAGACAGAGACGGGAATTTGAGGAGAAGCAGAAACGAGAGCAGTGGGAATGCGAAGAGAGACAGAAGCGAGAAAGAGAAGAGCTGGAAGAGAGGCAGAGGAGAGAAAGGGAGAAGGAGAGGAGAGAAAGAGAGAGGGAGGAAGAGGAACACGGTCTACGGATGGAACTTTTGGCTCAGGGAGCTAGTTCGAAAACGCAAGGTGTGGGAGAGCATCCGGGCATGGATGAAGGAGTGGATGATGATCGTGTGGATCGAGGGTTTAGGGCCTCAATTCCTCTCTTTGATGAGACCAAAGAGGAAATAGCCACATGGTTGCAAAGGGTCGAACGTGTAGCATCGGTATGCAAGTGGAGTGAAGACACTTGGGCAACTCGCGTCTCTACGAGGCTAACGGGGAAGGCTGCTGAGCTATATAACTCGTTGGATGATGAGTCAGCTGAGAACTATGCGAGCTTGAAGGCAGCGCTGCTGACGCGCTACCAGCTCACAGCTGAGACTTATCGACAGCGTTTCAGATCGTGCAAGAGGAGGGAGAACGAGACGTATGCGCAGCTGTGTGCTCGCATAGAAGAGAAACCTGTCGAAGTGGCAGGAACTCTCGAAGATCCCCGATCTGAAACAGCTTATCCTTCTTGAACAATTTCTGCAGTCTCTCCCTACTGAGATGACGGTGTATGTCAAGGAGAAGAGGCCTCGGACTCTGGCTGAGGCGGGCGAATTAGCAGAGATCTACGCCGAGGCGCACGGTGGGTGCGAGAAGAAGCCATTCCAGCAGAGAAAACCACAGGGTGGGTTCCGGGGGTCTGGAGGAAAGGCTAAGGGAGGAAAGGAAAGAGGGACTCAAGGGATGGGTGCAAGTGGACAGAGTAGCAGGAAATGTTACCTTTGCAATTCGCCGAAGCATTTCGTGAGGGATTGTCCCAGGAGGGTGAAGACAGTGGGTGCATTGTCCAGGGGGCCTGTACGGTCTATGGGGCCTATCTCTGTCCCAACCCTATGTTTTCCTTGTAGCCTGCAGAGCTACGATCCTAGGTGTTCTGTAGTCGTGGATGGAGTTCGAGTGCAGGGGCTTCATGACATGGGATCTCAGGTGTGCGTGGTGAAACGTTTGCTAGTTTCACAGTCCAAGTTCAAGGGTCAGAGACTTGAAGTGATTATGGCAGGGCCAGTCTGAAGAGGCACTACCCAGTAGTCTTGGTGAGGGTAGATTGTCCTTTCTATACAGGGGATGTAGATGCGGTAGTGATGTATTTCACCCACTGCAGATTTCATCACAGGGAACCACGCTCGGCTGAGCGATTCCTGAGTTCTACCTGTGTACGCGCAACCGAAGTCGGTCTCGGTAGTGACGCGCACACAGACGGCTGCAAAGAAGAAAGGGAAGTCGACACCGCTGCATGTGGCTCCGTCAGGGTTAGGGGAAGTAACTCCTGGGCGTCTAAGAGAACTGCAGTTGGAAGACCCAACTCTTAGGCACTGCCGTGAGGCAGCAGAGAAGAAGAGTGTGGAAGCAGTCGGGAGAAATCCGTTTCGTTTGGAAGAAAGGAGTTTTGTACCGGGAGTTTCATGGGAAGGGGATGGTCTACACGCAGGTTGTAGTCCCGCGTCAGCTGAGACAGGGGGTCTTGAAGCTAGCTCACGAACCACCCATGGGGGGTCACATGGGGGTGCAACGAACACGGGAACGGGTGTGGAAACACTTCTATTGGCCAGGGATGTGCCCTGACACTCGTCGTTTTGTGTTATCATGCGATCAGTGTCAGCGGGTCTGCCCTAGGCCTCAGAAGGTACCGGTGGGAAAGATGCCACTCATAGACACGCCCTTTGAGCGCGTAGCTGTTGACATTGTGGNNNGCATGTACACATTAAAATGTACTTTCCTTCCCTCTTCCTCAAAAGGAAAATACAATGTAGTTTACTCAAAAGAAACAACAAAATATCCTACGTCACCCAAGTATGCATTTATCCCAAACATGTGAACCGTGAGCCTTCGAATCAAGGGATATTGAGAGACCGGTATACCATAATATACCACGTCAATTTCTAAACATATTTCATGGTACTAGCTATTACAAACAGCTCACAGCCCTCTTCAACAAGTCCTAGTCACGGGGGTTGGCATGCACATAACACTCTAAACCCCGCACTGGTAACATTCGAAAAAAATAAAATAACAATGAAATATATTAAGATATTATAAACCAACCACCCCAATTAAAAACTTACATTTTTAAAGCACCTGCTAAGCCGTGAACAAGAAACCTGGCATCGTTTCACTTTTGTGGCTATGAGGAATCTGGCCATTCCTCAGCGGCTGGGGTCTAGCCATTTTGAAGAGGGTAGACGATTCTCATGCACGTGTTTTCTTTGAATAACCGGAAATAGGACCAACACACACGTGTTGCAGCGACAGGATAAAGTAGCCTGAGAGTGAGGTGGCAAGATGAAATCAGCTTTATTTTTAACGCCACAGCAGAGATGATTCAGGAATCAGATCTAATTTTTAAGCGGTCAGTGGGGAGTGGCCAAAAGCTTGTGGCTCTGTGGAAGGGTATAGAGCCTACGTTGGACTGCCAATCGCGGAAACCCAGCTCACGACAAATACCTGAGAGTTAGTGTGCTCACGGGACACCTGCAAGACCCACGACGGAGACGTGTGGTCGAGCAGCAGCTCATCAAGCTTTTCGGCACCCACGAGGCTGGATTGAACCGTGACCTAGGGTTCATGAGCCACTACTAGTGACTCCCGTGCCCCCACGCTTCTTGAGATTCACTCACCCCCTGTGGCCGTGCTGTGACATGCCTTTCCCGTGCATAGCGCCACCTGGCACGTGCCTCCCGTGACTCTTTCCATGCGTGCACGGTTGTTCCTGCAGCCCTACAGGTCTGGAGACCTCTGATTTTGAGCTTGGGCTCTCCTTGTCCCGAAACCCGCATGCGGACTACGCCCCCCCCCCCCTGTTTTTGTCACCCCACCCCTTGTCCCGTTACCCGCCGCCGCTGTTGCTGCCTGTACCCCGTGCCGCATACCCCACTCACTCGATTGTTTGTGAACTGTTGTCACATGGCCTATATGTAGCCGAGTGCGAAACTCGCCTCAAAATAAGCCAGTCTGCAACCCCCCCCCCCCCCCCCCTTTCTCTAGACCACTGAAGATAGATGCGCCTTAACTGACTGCATCCCCCACTACCCCTCTTTCGATTGAGCCTGATGCGTGTTATCCCGGTAATTTATCGCCTTCTCTTGTTTGATTGTATTTTCATTTATATTTCGTGCTTTGCGCAGGTTTGATATGGTGTGTTAGCTTATCAGCGCAACGTTAGGTTTTGTGGTATATTCTACTTTATTTCTAAGTGCAATTTGTGTGTATCTGTTAATCCTTATAGGCTAGACTTAAGTTTTGCGCTTCTATTTAGTTACTTTGTGATACAGGTAGATTTCGTTGCTAGGCATCGGACGTTACGTCATCAGTGGTGCGACGTCAGATTTGGACGGGGAAAAGAAAGGAATGCACGGATACTAGGGCAGACACGTTCGCACATAGCCTTTCAATTCACTGACGAAGGAGCCTACTTGGCCCCGAAAGCTCTGGAATAAAAATTTTTTGGAGTTGGACAAAGGTCTCCAGTAATTCTTTTCTACTCGCCTACGAGTCCAACACCGGCCTCCTGTTTTCAAGATAGACAAATAGCTCTGTTCAGGTCACGTGGATCCAGACACAGTCTGAGGCCGCCTCCTTTCTTCTCCACGATAACCAGCGAGTTCACCCAGTCCGTGGGGTAGTCCACTTTCTCAATCACCTGCTCCTTTTCCATCCGCTGCAGTTCCTTCTGCAGAGCATCACGGAGAGCCGCCGGGACCTTTCTGGGGGCATGGACAACAGGAGACACTGCCGGGTCAACCTTGATTGTATATATGTCACTCATGCACCCAAGGCCCCTGAACACATCAGCGAATGAAGACAATGTCTCGTCTTCAAGGACATCAATACGCTGTATCAGGCCTAATTCTTCACAGCCTGACAGGCCCAGAATAGGCTTTGCATGAGTGTCAACGATCTGGAATTCCAAGACATACTCCTTGCCTTTGCTGTGGCATACAAGCCGGCTCTTCCCCACGACAGGCAGATGTTGACCACTGTATGTGGTAAGGCGTGCATTTGACCGCTGTAACTTGGTTTTCTTCAGTCTGCGATACAGATGGTGTGGAATGATGTTGACATGAGCGCCGGTGTCCAGAGTGAAGGTAATTTTGTGACCCTGAACGCCGATGACGGACGTCCACTCTTTCGATGGGTCGCCAGAGATGTGGTTGATTCCTGACACAAAGAAGTCATTTGTGCTATCCCGCGTGTCTTCTACAGTTTTCACTGCGGCGGATTTGCAGACCGATGCAAAGTGATTCTTCTTACCGCAGTTCTTGCATGTCTGTCCGTAAGCTGGACATTTCCGCTGTTGATGACGCTTTCCACAGTAGAAGCAGTTGTCTGTTGTCGCTTGGTCTGATTTCTCTGCGGTTTTCTTGGTATTGCTTTTGATTGCGTTGATGCTGGGCTGGTTTTCACTCATGATTTTAACCTGTGCTTCTGATGTTTCCATCGCTCTGCACAGGCTCTCTGCCTTCGTCAATGAAGTTCAGTTCAGTTTAATCTCTTAACCCTGAGATGGATTGCTGAGGCACCACTGATGACTTTCGGACAATCTTCCTCCATCGATCTCTATCCTCTGTGGCTCGCTGTGAGTCAGCAAAGGTCAAGCCTGTCCACTCTTTGATGTTGTCTTCCCACCTCTTTCTCTGCCTGCCTCTCCTTCTCCCACCTGGTACGGTACCTTGCAGGATGGTCTTGGCCAGCCCACTGCCTCTTGACACGTGACCGTACCACTTCAGCTTTCTGCTTTTCACGATTGAGAGCAGGTCTTCGTACTGTCCAAATGCTCTCCTGATCCTGTTGCTGACTTCCTCATTCGTGACATGGTCTTTATATGAGATGTTCAGAATCTTGCGGTAGCATCTCATTTCCAGGGCTTGTATCCGTCTCTGTAGTTCAGATGTGAGTGTCCAGGACTCGCATGCATACAAGAATACGGAGATGGCCAGCGTGCGCATGAGCCTGATCTTCGACGCGAGAGTGATATTTCTGTCACGCCATATTGACTTCAACTTTGCCAATGCTGCTGTTGTTTGTGCTATCCTGGACAGTATCTCTGGTTTGGACCCTTTATTAGTCACAATAGATCTCAGGTATTTGAATTTGTTCACAGCTTCCAGTTTTTGGCCCTTCACTTTGATTTCCATTTTGAAGCCCCGAGGATTGTTCGTCATCACCTTGGTCTTCTCGGCGCTGATCTCCATGCCATATGCCTGTGAGGTCTTGTCCAGGTGCTCGACAAGACTAGTCAGCTCTTCTTCACTTCCTGCTAATCCATCAATGTCATCAGCAAAACGTAAGTTGGTGATCTTTCTGCCACAGATGCTGATTGATCCTTCGTGGTCTGCTAGGGCATCAGTCATTATCCTTTCGAGGAAAAGGTTGAAGAGTGTGGAGGAGAGTAGACAGCCCTGCCTGAACCATTCGCCTGTGGTACCATTGAACAGGGCTGCGCTGGTCGCTCTGTCATAGAGATGTTCGACGACTTTGATGATGTTGGAGCTGATGTTGTAGCTTCTCATTGTGGCCCACAGCGCAGCATGCCTTATACATACTCGAAATTATTCAAACCAAGTGTTGCCTTGATAGGCATAACAAAGTCAACCGAATGAATATTGCACCAATGCAATCAGATGCCTTAATTTAGAGAAAGCATCAAATTTGTCTCTAGATTCTAACAATTTAGGCACAGCGCGCCAAATAGGAGGGGAGCTGTCCGAGGTCACATGTCAAGTTCAATTAACAAACAGATAAGGGAAGGCGCACTGGGACCCTCCCAGGCTGATAAGCTACATAGTAGGCTGGTCTTACAACATATATATAACATGGCCGTCTGAGACGCAGGATACATGATAGAGGGGGGAGAGAGATGTCTGGGGAAGGGGGGGGGGGGGAAGAGATAGTCGGAGAGAGAGAAAGAGTCCATGCAAAAACTTGGTTCGGGCTTCACTTCACCCAGTCACACAAAGTTCCTTTAATTTTTCTTCCAGCTCGTCGCTGCTCACATTGGAACCTGGTTTTCTTTCCACTATTCCGCTAAGAAGCAGCAGAGGTCGCGGTCATATCCATCCATGGTGCAACCCGGTAGAGCGTCAGGTTCAGTGGCTTGTCAAAACCTCTTCCGACAATGGCCTGGCCGATCGAGTGCGTGCGCGAAATTTGATGACAGCATGCTTGAGCACAAGTTCCGAGTCATGCAGTGACCAGAAACAACGTCAGCAAGAATCTCACGCCAAGGTGCACACACAGCATACGTTGCGGACTTTCAAAGGACTTCGTTTCTGCACATGTTCCTCGTGCTACTCGCGCAGCATGTAACCAATGCGAAGTCTGAACGTCTGAATATCCACTCCCATGCTGCGTTAGAGTGAACACGGTTCAAGCACAATGTCATTCCAATCTTTGAAGAAGGAAAAGAGAAAAAACAACAAGAAGAAAACACCACTTTGGAGTATGTGATCTCAGCGTCTGCTTAATCAGAGCCCTGTGTTACTCGCTCGGGGAACACAAAAGTCAGCGCTGAATTTCGTCGGTAAGTACACTACCTTATTCGTCGACGAGCACATTGAAACACGTCCGTACTTGTCAACGTCCAGAGAAGTCACATGTTTGAGAGAGAGAGAGAGAGAGAGAGAGAGAGAGAGAGAGAGAGAGAGAGAGAGAGAGAGAGAGGGAGGAGAGGGGGGGGGGCAGGTAGGCAGGCAGGCAGGCAGGCAGGCAGGCAGGCAGGCAGACAGGCAGGCAGACAGGCAGGCAGGCAGGCAGAGAGACAGACAGATAGACAGACAGGCAGACAGGCAAGCAGGCAGACAGACAGGCAGGCAGGCAGAAAGGCAGGCAGACAGGCAGGCAGACAGACAGACAGGCACACATGCATACGGGCAGAGAGACAGACAGGCAGAGAGGCAGGCAGAGAGGCAGACAGGCAGGCAGGCAGGCAAGCAGGCAGGCAGGCAGACAGACAGACAGACATACACACACAGACACACACACACACAGACACATACACACACGCAGACCAGAAAGACAGACAGACAGGGCCAGACCAGACCAGACCAGACCAGGGGTGTAATTCATGAACGTGGACTTTCAGCGTAGTCTTAGACTAGTCTTAGACTACTGCCGCTGGTCTCGGACTACTGTCGTAGACTACAATTCATGAACGTGGACTGTCGTAGTCTACAATTCATAAACGTGGACTTTGGTTCAGTCTCGGAGTGAACTGCGGACTACGGTGGTCCAAAGATGTGTTGGACTACACACCAAAGTCCAAGGCTGCCGCGAAATTAAATGGCCGACCTGTCTACGATTCTCACAGAAAACGCTGTATTTTGGGACACTAGAAACCCATTGAAAGAAAATGTAAGCCATGAACAGCATTAAATTATCAAAGCTGTATGTTGATTGCATCAATAGGTCGTGAAAGCGCTTACATTTTACAATTGGAAATGCAGGTCGCAGAGCATCTCAAGCTTCGCGCACTTCTATTTATAGCTGACGCGCGGACCTCAGCGCTGTTACGCCACAAATCGGATTCTAAATATACATCCGGACAAGAGACTGCTCAGAGAGGGTGGAAAGGGACATAAATAGATCTGGAAATCCCAAAGCAAGGGACGCAACTGTGTGTGACTGCTGCTGTCCCGCTATCCCGCCACCCCCATTACGTCCCCCCCACCCCCCATCACGTCCCCCCACCCCCCGTGCCGTCCCCCACCCCCACCCCCTGTCTCTCTTCCTCCAAGCCCTTCTCTCGCACTGCGAGTGTATTTGTGTGTTTGGTGAGTGTGCCTACATTTGCACACCCTTTCCACCCTCTCTGAGCAGTCTCTTGTCCGGATGTATATTTAGAATCCGATTTGTGGCGTAACAAGCGACTCCAGGAAAGATTATAAATACATTGTTGTCCTCGAACCTGCCTGCTGTTGACATTGTGTACAATGCTAGTGTTGTCTGATGCTATGAAAACGATACATTAAAATTGCATCTGTGTTATGAAAACACTGCTCAGATTAAATTGCTGTATTTTTGGTAACTGAGAAAATGTGTGACAATGTACGCCAGGGTTTCACGAGTTTGGTGGGAAAAGTGCGAGCTGAGGCTGGAATGTGTGTGTGTGTATCACTGTGTGTGTATATTTTTCCTCATCAAGACAGATTTTTGTTCCATCCCTTCCTTACTGAATTTCAATGGTTCTCACTTGGAAATCCTGCCATATTGTAAAACTTGATCTTCTGCTGGTTTGTCTCGTGCTGATGAACTTAATAAACGGTGACACATACACACACTCCAGCCTCAGCTCGCACTTCATTTGTCACCTCCTCCCACGCTGTCCATCTTCTTTTGTTTGCTTGGGCTGTGTGTATGCTGCTGTTAATGTATCCGTATCTTGCTGACACCGCTTTTATGATAGCTATCTATTCCCGCTCCGTGAAATCGGGGCTTTTCTTTGAGGTTTTGCTACTGATCGTGGCTGACACTTTTGACGGTAAGTTTGAAGCGGTACGCTATGCCCCTGAGGCTGGTGTGTGTGTGTGTGTGTGTGTGTGTGTGTCACTGTGTGTGTATATTTTTCCTCATCAAGACAGATTTTTGTTTCCATCCCTTCCTTACTGAATTTCAATGGTTCTCACTTGGAAATCCTGCCATATTGTAAAACTTGATCTTCTGCTGGTTTGCCTCTTGCTGATGAACTTAATAAACGGTGACACACACACACACTCCAGCCTCAGCTCGCACTTCATTTGTCACCTCCTCCCACGCTGTCCGTCTTCTTTTGTTTGCTTGGGCTGTGTGTATGCTGCTGTTAATGTATCCGGATCTTGCTGACACCGCTTTTATGATAGTTACCGATTCCCGCTCCGTGAAATCGGGGCTTTTCTTTGAGGTTTTGCTACCGATCGTGGCTGACACTTTTGATGGGAAGTTTGAAGCGGTACGCTATGCGCTTGCACACTGGGCGGAATCCCCACGAATTCCCCCTCATTCTAAAAATAACCCATAGACTAGGTCAATCATTCCATGCCTTTCAAGTCAACACCCAGTCTGGGTTCGTGAATCGTATACTCGCTTAGTCCCAGACTAGTCCCAGACTACGCGGTGGTCTGGGACTAGTTTGGGACTCAAAAGTCCAAGACCAGTGCTCTCGAAAGTCCACGTTCATGGATTACACCCCAGGAGACTCACGAGAGAAGGTCCTTGGCGTGGGGTTTTTCCTCCTCGCTCAGCTGGAAAGGCAGTTTGTCCCAGGTCAGGTCCGCCACTGTCAGGGAGGTGTTGCGAAAGTAGTAGCGCATGCGATGGGCGTGGCCGAAGCCTGAGGGAGAAAACATTATGTGTTTTTTCCTTTCTTTGTGTGCACTTCACATGTCAAAAGTTAGTTCTTGTTTCCTCGTTACATCAGTGATGAAAAACCACAAGGGTGTTTTGTGGTTTGCTGTGTAGCTGATTGTTAAATACTTCTATTGTCAAATGTGTCTATGTAATGCCGGTGCTTATTCTAGTACAATATGAAGCATGTAAGTCATTGGCTCTGTGAAGGTATGAAACAATTTAAAGCAAATTATTTTGAAATACTTGACGCAAGCATTAAATTTAAAGATAAAACTAAAAGTGGACAGATTTGGTAAAAAGGGGTTTGTGTCTTAAAGGCACCGCACTACAGATAAAATGCAAACAGTGCACTCCGGTTAGCACGACATCGCAGGGGATGGTCATGTTAACCGGAGGTCAAGAGCAGTAACTTTTCTCGACCTCCAATGTGCAATGTGGGATTACATCCTTTCTCATCACAACCAACATGCATAACTGGTGCGCGCAAGGAACATAATGCGTGTGTTAGATTTCCCCCCATGTTTTAATTTTCTTTTTGTTTGTTTTGTAAATGTATTTCCATCACAACCACAGTGAAGAGAAATAAGGCAAAGCACGCTGAGTGCATGAATTTTCAAACGATACGCAGAGTGGTATATCAGTGGAAACGTTTCACGTGAAACTACGACGTTGATCGAAATGACACAGGACTTGTGAGACAACTAAAGAGCGATAACGAAACTGATGGAATTTCTGCTAACAAGGAGTAGATGATTACAGGCAAATTACTGGAACGAAGGTTTGAAATTTGGTGGGTTTTGGCCTGCATTTTTCTTCCTATCAGGAATTTCTCGAATGAGGATTGGAATGCTGAAAATTAGTTAAGAACATTATCTTCGCAGCCAGCTTGCAGCAACTACAGGGACAGGCTCTCTAGGCCAGCTGTCCTTTGATCTTGCTGCGCTTTAACCGTTCCGCTCTTATCCATCTTCGCTGCCTCATCCCCCCCCCCCTTCTAGTTCACTAGAGACTTCGCCTACTGGCGAAAGTGTCTCTAGCCCAGTTGACATCACGTGATGGAAGGTTTTCGTCCGAAATATACATGAGGAGGTCACACGAGAGGCTTGTGGGATAGCCGATCTGCTCCCTGACATAATAAAAATATACGCCGTTAAAGTAGATCTATGACTATTTCGCACAAAACTCATAACTTACTCTTGTTGAGGCAATAAACAAGCGTTTATTCGATAAAATAAAATGTTTGTGTTGAAATGGAAACAAGTTTTGACATCTGAATGATTTCTGTAAAAGGTGGAGAGAAAAAAATAGCATCACAACGAACTATATTTGGCGCAATGCTGTGACGCGAAGGGTCAAGTCTATTACGCATTCATTGCGTGAGGGAGCGGTACGTGGGGGGGGGGGGGGGGCGGTACGTGAGGGAGCAGTACGTGGGGGGGGGGGCGGTACGTGAGGGAGCGGTACGAGGGAGGGGGGGCGGTACGTGAGGGAGCGGTACGTGGGGGGGGGGGGGGGGGCTAGGTACGTGAGGGTAGCTGGTGGACGGTACGTGGGGGGGGGGCGGTACGTGAGGGAGCGGTACGTGGGGGAGGCGCATGTTTAGAAATCAGTTGCTCACAGAGCCTGGAGTGCGTGTGCAAGAGTGGATAAACGTAATCAACGCACGGGCATCCTGAATGACCGATTTGGATCACGTAACGTCACTTCTCTATCTTGAACGTGCGCCAGCTTGAGATCACGAACAACGTCCCGCTCTGACTGTGTTATACTGCTCGGACTGCGGACTGTGCTGTACTGCTCGGACTGTATTATACTGCTCGGACTGCGTTATACTGCTCTGACTGTGCTATACTGCTCTGACTGTGTTATACTGCTCTGACTGTGCTATACTGCTCTGACTGTGTTATACTGCTCTGACTGTGTTATACTGCTCTGACTGTGTTATACTGCTCTGACTGTGTTATACTGCTCGGACTGCGGACTGTGCTGTGCTGCTCTGACTGTGTTATACTGCTCTGACTGTGCTATACTGCTCTGACTGTGCTATACTGCTCTGACTGTGTTATACTGCTCTGACTGTGTTATACTGCTCTGACTGTGTTATACTGCTCTGACTGTGTTATACTGCTCTGACTGTGTTATACTGCTCTGACTGTGTTATACTGCTCTGACTGTGTCTATACTGCTCTGACTGTGCTATACTGCTCTGACTGTGCTATACTGCTCTGACTGTGTTATACTGCTCTGACTGTGTTATACTGCTCTGACTGTGTTATACTGCTCTGACTGTGTTATACTGCTCTGACTGTGCTTATACTGCTCTGACTGTGCTATACTGCTCTGACTGTGCTATACTGCTCTGACTGTGTTATACTGCTCTGACTGTGTTATACTGCTCTGACTGTGTTATACTGCTCTGACTGTGTTATACTGCTCTGACTGTGTTATACTGCTCTGACTGTGTTATACTGCTCTGACTGTGTTATACTGCTCTGACTGTGTTATACTGCTCTGACTGTGTTATACTGCTCTGACTGTGTTATACTGCTCTGACTGTGCTATACTGCTCTGACTGTGCTATACTGCTCTGACTGTGCTATACTGCTCTGACTGTGTTATACTGCTCTGACTGTGTTATACTGCTCTGACTGTGTTATACTGCTCTGACTGTGTTATACTGCTCTGACTGTGTTATACTGCTCTGACTGTGTTATACTGCTCTGACTGTGTTATACTGCTCTGACTGTGTTATACTGCTCTGACTGTGTTATACTGCTCTGACTGTGTTATACTGCTCTGACTGTGCTATACTGCTCTGACTGTGTTATACTGCTCTGACTGTGTTATACTGCTCTGACTGTGTTATACTGCTCTGACTGTGTTATACTGCTCTGACTGTGCTATACTGCTCTGACTGTGCTATACTGCTCTGACTGTGCTATACTGCTCTGACTGTGCTATACTGCTCTGACTGTGTTATACTGCTCGGACTGTGTTATACTGCTCTGACTGTGCTATACTGCTCTGACTGTGTTATACTGCTCGGACTGTGTTATACTGCTCTGACTGTGTTATACTGCTCGGACTGTGTTATACTGCTCTGACTGTGCTATACTGCTCTGACTGTGCTATACTGCTCTGACTGTGCTATACTGCTCTGACTGTGTTATACTGCTCGGACTGTGTTATACTGCTCTGACTGTGTTATACTGCTCTGACTGTGTTATACTGCTCTGACTGTGCTATACTGCTCTGACTGTGCTATACTGCTCTGACTGTGCTATACTGCTCTGACTGTGCTATACTGCTCTGACTGTGTTATACTGCTCTGACTGTGTTATACTGCTCTGACTGTGTTATACTGCTCTGACTGTGCTATACTGCTCTGACTGTGTTATACTGCTCTGACTGTGTTATACTGCTCTGACTGTGTTATACTGCTCTGACTGTGTTATACTGCTCTGACTGTGCTATACTGCTCTGACTGTGTTATACTGCTCTGACTGTGCTATACTGCTCTGACTGTGCTATACTGCTCTGACTGTGTTATACTGCTCTGACTGTGTTATACTGCTCTGACTGTGTTATACTGCTCTGACTGTGTTATACTGCTCTGACTGTGTTATACTGCTCTGACTGTGTTATACTGCTCTGACTGTGCTATACTGCTCTGACTGTGCTATACTGCTCTGACTGTGTTATACTGCTCTGACTGTGTTATACTGCTCGGACTGTGCTATACTGCTCTGACTGTGCTATACTGCTCTGACTGTGTTATACTGCTCTGACTGTGTTATACTGCTCTGACTGTGTTATACTGCTCTGACTGTGTTATACTGCTCTGACTGTGTTATACTGCTCGGACTGTGTTATACTGCTCTGACTGTGCTATACTGCTCTGACTGTGCTATACTGCTCTGACTGTGTTATACTGCTCTGACTGTGTTATACTGCGCGGACTGTGTTATACTGCTCTGACTGTGTTATACTGCTCTGACTGTGTTATACTGCTCTGACTGTGTTATACTGCTCTGACTGTGTTATACTGCTCGGACTGTGTTATACTGCTCTGACTGTGTTATACTGCTCGGACTGTGTTATACTGCTCGGACTGTGTTATACTGCTCTGACTGTGTTATACTGCTCTGACTGTGTTATACTGCTCGGACTGTGTTATACTGCTCGGACTGTTTTATACTGCTCTGACTGTGCTGTGCTGCTCTGACTGTGTTATACTGCTCTGACTGTGTTATACTGCTCTGACTGTGTTATACTGCTCTGACTGTGTTATACTGCTCTGACTGTGTTATACTGCTCGGACTGTGTTATACTGCTCTGACTGTGTTATACTGCTCTGACTGTGTTATACTGCTCTGACTGTGTTATACTGCTCTGACTGTGCTGTGCTGCTCTGACTGTGTTATACTGCTCTGACTGTGTTATACTGCTCGGACTGTGTTATACTGCTCGGACTGTGTTATACTGCTCTGACTGTGTTATACTGCTCTGACTGTGTTATACTGCTCTGACTGTGTTATACTGCTCGGACTGTGTTGTACTGCTCGGACTGTGTTATACTGCTCGGACTCTGTTACACTGCTCTGACTGTGTTATACTGCTCGGACTGCGGACTGTGTTGTACTGCTCGGACTGCGGACTGTGTTGTACTGCTCTGACTGTGCTGTGCTGCTCGGACTGCGGACTGTGCTGTGCTGCTCGGACTGTGTTGTACTGCTCGGACTGTGTTATACTGCTCGGACTGTGTTACACTGCTCTGACTGTGTTATACTGCTCGGACTGCGGACTGTGTTGTACTGCTCGGACTGCGGACTGTGTTGTACTGCTCTGACTGTGCTGTGCTGCTCGGACTGTGTTACACTGCTCTGACTGTGTTATACTGCTCGGACTGCGGACTGTGTTGTACTGCTCGGACTGCGGACTGTGTTGTACTGCTCTGACTGTGCTGTGCTGCTCGGACTGTGTTACACTGCGCGGACTGTGCTGTGCTGCTCGGACTGTGTTACACTGCTCGGACTGTGCTGTGCTGCTCTGACTGTGTTACACTGCGCGGACTGTGCTGTGCTGCTCGGACTGTGCTGTACTGCTCGGACTGTGCTGTGCTGCTCGGACTGTGTTATACTGCTCGGACTGCGGACTGTGCTGTGCTGCTCGGACTGTGTTACACTGCTCGGACTGTGCTGTGCTGTTCGGAGTGTGTTATACTGCTCGGACTGTGCTGTGCTGTGCTGCTCGGACTGTGTTACACTGCGCGGACTGTGCTGTGCTGCTCGGACTGTGTTTTACTGCTCGGACTGTGCTGTGCTGTTCGGAGTGTGTTATACTGCTCGGACTGTGCTGTGCTGTGCTGCTCGGACTGTGTTATACTGTTCGGACTGTGCTGTGCTGTGCTGCTCGGACTGTGTTATACTGCTCGGACTGCGGACTGTGCTGTACTGCTCGGACTGTGCTGTGCTGCTCGGACTGTGTTATACTGTTCGGACTGTGCTGTGCTGTGCTGCTCGGACTGTGTTATACTGCTCGGACTGCGGACTGTGCTGTGCTGCTCGGACTGTGCTGTACTGCTCGGACTGTGCTGTGCTGCTCGGACTGTGTTATACTGCTCGGACTGCGGACTGTGCTGTGCTGCTCGGACTGCGGACTGTGCTGTGCTGCTCGGACTGTGTTTTACTGCTCGGACTGCGGACTGTGTTATACTGCTCGGACTGTGCTGTGCTGCTCGGACTGTGTTATACTGCTCGGACTGCGGCCTGTGCTGTGCTGCTCGGACTGTGCTGTGCTGCTCGGACTGTGTTTTACTGCTCGGACTGCGGCCTGTGCTGTGCTGCTCGGACTGTGCTGTGCTGCTCTGACTGTGCTTTGCTGCTCGGACTGTGTTATACTGCTCGGACTGCGGACTGTGCTGTGCTGCTCGGACTGCGGACTGTGCTGTGCTGCTCGGACTGTGTTGTACTGCTCGGACTGTGCTGTGCTGCTCGGACTGTGTTATACTGCTCGGACTGCGGACTGTGCTGTGCTGCTCGGACTGTGTTATACTGCTCGGACTGTGCTGTGCTGCTCGGACTGTGTTATACTGCTCGGACTGCGGACTGTGCTGTGCTGCTCTGACTGTGCTATACTGCTCTGACTGTGCTATACTGCTCGGACTGTGTTATACTGCTCTGACTGTGCTATACTGCTCTGACTGTGCTATACTGCTCTGACTGTGCTATACTGCTCGGACTGTGTTATACTGCTCTGACTGTGCTATACTGCTCTGACTGTGCTATACTGCTCTGACTGTGTTATACTGCTCTGACTGTGCTATACTGCTCGGACTGTGTTATACTGCTCTGACTGTGTTATACTGCTCTGACTGTGTTATACTGCTCGGACTGTGTTACACTGCTCTGACTGTGTTACACTGCTCGGACTGTGTTATACTGCTCGGACTGTGTTATACTGCGCGGACTGTGTTGGGCGGACGTGTTGTACTGCTCGGACTGTGTTGTGAGGAAATATTGTACTGCGCGTACTGTGTTGGGCGGACGTGTTGTACTGCGCGTACTGTGTTGGGCGGACGTGTTGTACTGCGCGTACTGTGTTGGGCGGACGTGTTGTACTGCGCGTACTGTGTTTGGGCGGACGTTTTGTACTGCGCGTACTGTGTTGGGCGGACGTGTTGTACTGCGCGTACTGTGCTGTGAGGACGTCGACATCGTCGTCATCATTTTTGTTGTCTTCGTCGTTGTCGTCGTCATAATTTTTAAAAAGTTGAATATGGTTTTGTGTATTACCAGAGTGCACCTAATAAATATTTTCATCTCCATTAAAGAGAGTTACGTTATCTAGTATAAGCCTTTCCTTTGTTATCATTCACACCTAGTGATTTGAATGCACATTTCTCTCAGACACAGATAGCCTGTTTCGAACTGTAGTTCGCTAGGTCAGTCATTAATCAATGAGCATTAGGTCATTCTTCTTTTTTGCCGTCTGCTAATATATTTACTTATTCATTTATTCGCTTCATCGTTGGTTTATTCGCCTCATTTATTCAAACAACTGTTAAAATCTTATTCCATGTATCAGTCTAATTTTCTATATGTACACAATTCAGTCCTCCATTTGTGCAATGGAGAAATGATTATTTTGTTTCATGATCAGTCCTTTCCTTTCGTGTACTTTTTGTAAGTGGATTCGCTCACACGCTCGCTCAGCCATCCACCCGCCAACACCCCACCCCCCACCCCCACGCCAAGCTCTCCACCTCACTCCCTTTCAACCTGGCTATCTCATTCTTTCATTATATCTGGGCATGAGGCATTCCGCTCTATCTTCCAACCTTCAACAAATTCCTTGGCGGTGAGCCCCAGCTCTCGGACAAGACTGCCCATTTTGCTGTGGACCGAGTTGACGAATCTCATGCCCCCCATCTCCACCTTGACGTCCCTGGCGCCACCAAGCGTCATCGTGTTCAGACGGCCTCCCACGCGGTCGCTATAGCAACGGAAAGGTGTTTATGAAAACGTGTCATTGACAGTCAAAAATTGCACCGATGCCCTGTGCCTGAAAAAGAAAGGATTACTAAGGGCACATATACATGATATGAAGTCATACACTCTAATTTCAAACTTGCAAAAAATTCGTTCTTTGAAATTATGTCAATCATGGGAGAGTTCTGGCAGAAGAATATTTTCTCTCTCAGGCCTAAGATTGTATAATTCCTTCCCCAAGAACGTTGTAACCGAGGCAAAGAAGTTTCAAGACTTTTGTCTCTAAGATAATTATTTTACAACCATTTGAAAATGTTCTGCAATATAAAAAAGCAAATATACCGAAAATCCTCCATTAGACGGAAGACGTAATGACCAGGCGATCTATTGTGGCTGCAGGGAACAGTGTTTTTAGATGCACAGTTCTTAATTACATCCTCAGGCAAGATGTAGATTTGCAGCAAGGCGCCTTTCAAAGGCGTCTAGTCGGAAACATGAAAGCGCAGTGAGACCCCTTGTAGTGATTTTGACAAGCTCTCTAGATTATGGAAAGAGCGCGAGGTAAATGTGTTTGTGTCACGCAGCAATCTCCCGTTTTTGTCTCAAACCGCTTTACATTTTACCCATATCTTTGGACCTCTTGACCAAGACCTGACGACAAACACAACCAGAAAACTGGGACGCTGACAGTCGGGTGCTCACAACGTCACCGCTTGTTGGAGAGTTACTCCACCTCGATGCTGGTTCAAGATCTTATTGAGATTTAGTGGCCGGACATTTTGCCTTTATGGCCTTATCAGGTACCCAATTTCACTCCTGAGTGTGGAGAGGCATGTGCGTTTATCATCATACCTAAAGATGCAATCCTGGATCCATGCACCTCGAATACAGCACACCTACCCTGATGATACGGACTGATGGAGGAGCCTTGATGCCCTGGCTTGTCGTCAGTTTCGCAGCCATATCCAACAAGAGGCCCAGTTAGTAAAAGGTTAAGTGCAAAGTGACACAGCAACATATCTGGGTGAAAAGTCGATACCTCCACGTACTTAGCATTCATTGGCTGACTGACCTGTACTCATACAGAGTGATTTTCTTCTTCTTGTCTCTGAGACGGAAGGCTGCATAGGTTCCAGCAGGCCCTGCTCCAACGATGGCCACGTCATCACACTCACGGAAAAGGTCCAAAATGGACGCTGGAAAACATGGCCAGTGGTAGTAGAGTGGGGCAAAGCGCCCCCCTTAAGCAAGAATCTCAAGTACTCTTCTTGTTGAAGTCACAGATAGTTCCGAGTAGGTGCAAACTATAAAGGCCTACCTAGGCTACAAAATATCACGAACACTCCTGGACAGAAAAAACGACAAGAGCACAGTTGGATGAAAAAGAAAATTTTATTTTTTGCCTTTTTGCCCCATACCTGGGGCAAAACGCCTTTTAGTGTGGGGCAAAGCGCATCCCCTGGGCCCTTTGCCCCATGCGTGTGGTGCCTTTTGCCCCATCAATTATTCAGCTTTGAACAGCTTGTTTGGGTTTAACACTTTTCCTACCAAGTAATTTTTTATGTGACATTGAATTAAAAAAATCATAAAAAAATAATTTGTTCATTTTTTTCATGCTGATTTTTTTGTTTTGGAGAAGAATGACTGTTCTATATGTTACAAAAAAAAAAAAAATAAACTTTTAAAAACCCAACCAAACAAACAAACAAAAACAACACGGGAACGAGCTGTGCTCGTTCCTGGTACGGAAAGAGTTAATCAGAGTCATCCGATTCACAGTTCGGGCAGATGAACTGCGGTAGTCCAGGTGTACATTCCTCGTGTGCCCACAGGAGACAAACCTGGCACTGTATCCACACATCTCGTGGTCTGCTTCTGCTGTAAGGCTCACAGCAAACGAGGCAGGGCCATTCCTCTTCTTCTTCACTCATCTCGTTTTCAGATTCTCGTCCCTTCTTTTTTTTCTTCTCAGGCTTGCCTTTGCTTCTCCGTTTGTCTGCTGGTTTCTTGGGTTTCTTGTTGTTTTGTTTTTCAGTCACCTTGTTTTTGTAGGGAGAAGAGGTCAGCACTTCTGCAGTTTCAGGTTTTCTTGACCTTGGTCTCTTAAATATTGCTTTGGGCAGTGGGGAAAGGCCATGGATAATCTCCCTGATCCATTCGCTGGACGGCCCTGGAACTGGCTGCTGCCTGGCCTTATCGCTGGACGGCCCTGGAACTGGCTGCTGCCTGGCATTATTGCTGGACGGCCCTGGAACTGGCTGCTGCCTGGTCTTATCGCTGGACGGCTCTGGAACTGGCTGCTGCCTGGCCTTATCGCTGGACGGCCCTGGAACTGGCTGCTGTTCTGTGTGCGGAGATGAAGCAGAGGATCCATCAGCAGTTGGAGTCTCAGCATCTGGTGTTCTCGAGGTCTGTTGCGCCCTCCTGTGCAGAACACAGTCGTAGTGGCCGACATCCTGGCCAACACTGGTGAACTGGACAAACAGACTTGGGAGAGTATTGTCCCCGTAGCACTGTACTGCGACATTGTCTCTGCTCAAAACGACGATTTGTCTTTCGAGGACTTTGCTTGTGGCGTTAATTTCCAGTTCTCCGGGGTAGGTCAAGGGAGTTGCCATTTCAGCAATGCGATGTCCCATTGAGGAATAACGCAGCCTTAGTGGCAGATCAGCGTTGATGGTTTCAATATCAAGTTCCTTGTAATCGTCGTAATTGTCGCACATGAACTGGATGACTTTGGCCCGAAGTCCATCAGCTTGACTTGTCTCGCAAACATTCAGAACTGGGCTTAACAGCCTGCCGTGTTCATCGCGTTCAGCTGTCTGAAGCTTTGGGTCCAGTCCGATCACTAGACTGCGAAACATGCAGCGTCCGTCGCCAGACGTTCGGATGACCTCAACGTTGAGGGGGACAGATGTGCCACGGTTTGCAGATGCACTGTCGGATCTTCCTTGGTCTTCCATGGGCTGTCTTGTCGCTTCATGGTCTGTGGAGATGGCCTCTGGGAGATCTTCGATGTTGTCAGTTTGTTGGGCAGGTGTACTTGTACTGGGTGATGGCTGGTCAGGTGTATTTTCTGTTTCACCTGTCTGTTCTTCTGTCAGTAAGACTCCTGCAAAATCGACGTCGGTGAAGACATTCGGATCAAATGGCCAGAAGCCACAACTCTTGAAGCCTTGCACTGCGCGTTCAGCAAGTGCTGTCCTCAGGAAAGCTTTCCCTGAGAGTCCCGCTATGTCGTGGACTGTGATTCTTCTCCCTGGGTGCGCCACCATCCAGCTGTCAGCTTCGGTGTTGAATGCGCTCTTCAGTGACTTGAAGTAACTGCAGTCAAGTGGCTGCATCTTATGTGTGCTGTGTGGCGGCAATGTGAGGAGCTCAATCCCGTTCTCTCGACAAAACAAGATGGCTTCAAGTGTCTTGTGGCTGTGGTGTCCATCCAGCAAAATGATCTGAGGATTCTCGCGCGAGCAGTTTGTGAACCTGACGAAGTGGCGGAGCCACATCATGAAGAGATCAGAGTCAGTCCAGCCACTTGGGCTCACATATCCAACAGCCTGTGGAGGCGCATCTTTCATCAGGGAGTCCACCATTCGCTTTCTGGGGAAGATGTACATCGGTGGAATGAAGACTCCGGCTGCATTGCAGGCACACACGAGAGTTACCAAAGAGCCGCGCTCAGCACTTGTAACTTTTCCAACCTTTCGCGTTCCTTTTGAAGCCATGACCTTCACAGGTTTCTGTACTGTCGACAGTCCTGTTTCATCCATATTCCAAACGCTGGAGGGCGTGTAGTCACGAGCTTCTAGTAGCTCTTTGTAGATATCAAAGAAGCGTTGAACCTGAGGTTTATTGAATCCTACAGCTCGAGCGATACTTGTTCCTTCGGGCTGCCTGATGCTGAGGTTGTGGCGAGCAAGGAAGCCTTGCACCCAATCCTTTCCTGCAAGTCGTGTGTTCTTGTTGAACGGGTGCGAGACCTGAGCTTTCTCTGCAACATCAAATGCCAGGCGCCTCATCTCCAGTATCGTAAGTCCATGAAGTCGTCGTTCCATGTGTACGACATGGGCCTTCAGCTCAAATTCTATGTCTGGGGTAAGGGTATTGCGGTATCTGCCCAATTTCAAGACACCTGGTTCTGCCACTATCTTGTCTCTGTGTCGACGAAGAGTACGGGCAGGGACGCCAAATTCCTTGCTGGCACGGATTAGAGGAACTCCGTCGCTGACTGCCTGTAAGGCATTCGACAGGGTGTCCTGGCCATAGCTGCCCCTCTCTGATTTTCTGGTGTAGTTGCGCACAATTTCTGTAGAACATTAAAAAAAATCGATTGTGATCTTACACAACTACAAAATCTGCTAAGAAGTTTGTATTCTGTATAATATTGAAACCCCACTGACAGTATATTTAAGCAGTATAATTATGATCATGATAATAGCATTGGCGACGGATCATCCAGAACTATGAGGGGCAATAAGCCCTGTGTTTGGGGCAAAAGGCCCATGGTAGGCGTTTTACCCCATTGCTACTGTGGGCGTTCTGCCCCAGACCTATACACTGAAAATCAGTGCAGTGTGGCCGGAAATGGGATAGGCTACAATCAATTAGCAAGCATTGAAAGATGGCCAAGGGTCTCCCCTAACAAGCAAATGTTTCGTCACATTTCGTTTCATCTGCTATTTGTGCTGTGGCACAGAATCTACGAAAGTATAAAGTTATAAGAAACACGACGAAAACCAATGTACCGAGCTCAAAAACATACCTCTTTACTTGAGGAGACCTCGAACAAGGCGCACACAGCTGAATCAAAATGGAAGCGCTTACAATGTCACGTGACTCGTTGCGTCATGTGGTTTATGATATTTTGGGCATGGGCGTTTGACCCCGTATGGGCCTCTTACCCCACTCTACTCTACATTATCGAAGGGAAAGCGCCGTGCACTCGACAACATCGAGAGAGAATCCCGCACACTGTCAGGCCAAGGGAGAGAACCCATCACTCAGGAAGTCCGAGGGAGGTGGGTACGATGAAAGTGATAAGAGAAAAAAAAATCACAATTCCGTTGTCGCTTTGAACGTATTCTTCTTTCCATGGCGCACAGTAATTTGCGCAGTAAACTACGAGCAGTCCAGTGGAGTTGGCAGCTCTGATAACTGTACAATCGAATGCGCAGTAGCCTACGTGTTTCATTTTTCTCCTGTTCTTTTGTCCTCTTGTCCCGACCAGTTCTCGTACAGACCAGAGTTGACAAAAAGTGGAATCATCTTAGAAGTACAAGACTAGTCCACCCCACCCTCCCCTGAAATGTGCTCAATGTGTACATGCAAAATAATGTTTATGGTTGGAAAGTCACCAAAATGATACAGGAATGCATCTATTCTTTTCTTATTCCAGAACGGCATTTTAAAGACCCTGTAAATGATGCAAAACAGAAGTATTTGCAACAAGAAAGGTTTGGCAATAACCGTGATATCATGGAGAAAGAAACATAAACATAGTTACAACGCAGGGGGGAAGTGTTGTTGATAATATGTCGTCATGGGCTTTGTACGCGAGCATCATTTACTGCAGCAGCAGCAGAAGCAGTAGCAGAAGTAACAGTACGTAACAGTGGCACTAGCAGTAGCAACAGCAACAGCAACAGTAGCACTTAGTATACAAAGCAGAGTAAAACAAAACAGATAAAGCTAATGAGGAGGGGGAGGAGGGGGAGGAGGAGTGAGGGAGGGAGGAGGAGAAGGGGGAGGAGGAGGAGGAGGGGATAAGGGAGGGGAGGGGAGGGGAGGAGGAGTGAGGGAGGGAGAAGGAGAAGGGGGAGGAGGGAGGAGGAGGAGGAGGAGGGGATAAGGGAGGGGAGGGAGGGGAAGGAGAAGAGAGGGGATAGAGGGGGCAGAGGGAGGACAGAGCATATAATAGAGATGTAGCTACTGGTAATATTGACCCTAGTTAACCTTTCCATAGTGAAAGCTTTATGGCATGTTTGCAAGCTTTGAGCAGAAGACAAAGAGGAGCTGTGTTTGGACCCACCTTTAGCCTCAAGGGTGCAGACTGCCACCACCACCAGGAAAAGGTGACTCCGCATCTGGAAGAAAACGGTAATCACATTATTAACAGTGCTCTATCTAAAATGCATCTAAAACACAGAGTCACACTACCCTTCTGTGACAGTCACAATTATTTTTCTAAATAGTTGCTCACGGGTTTGCGTAGCGTTCTGGCCAGTGACGAGTACTCAGACTATCGCGGTACAGTATAATCTGTTGTGACGAATCTAGAACCTGCTCGAAGCGTCGCGGGCACGGTTGTCATTGACCAACGCGCGACCGAGTGAAGCTAAAATGGGCTTGTTATGTCACGTGACGTCAGTTTCGTCGAGTACGGGAGTGTGATAGTATATTCGATATTGTACTGGTAGTTTCTGAAATTTGTGTAAATGTATATAAGGAGCGAGAAAGCGAGTCAGAGAGAGAGAGAGAGCAGCAGATACGATTGCTGTTGGCTGATTTTCACCACTGTGTTTTCATCAGTGCGTGAATAAAGTTTATCGGAAAACGACCACCAGTGTCTGTCACTTCGACTTCCTAGCGCAAGCCAAGAGAACCCCCGTACATCAGAATATTGTAAGAGAAGAGTTCAACAAATCTATTCACATATTTGGTATGATTTCGGGCAAATTCATGTTCCACTGAAGAGCTAGGAATCAACATTTATAAGAAGCATTTATTGAACTGATTAACCTGATTATGACTGCGTGAGCAGATTCACTCATTGGAGAAAACAGTATATCTCGGATAGGTCGATCCCGATCGAACGCGGTACTTCTGATATCGAGGCCGCAAGTTGGCGCCGGTTTGGATCCAAAATATTTATCCAATGGCGATATACATGTAGCGGCCAGCACGTTTCATTGGCTTGCGGTGCGGAGCAGCATTGGATCCAAGGAAGGAAAAGCTTGGCCTTAGATTCCAGGCAACATTGCTCCAGTATTGATCCAATGAGCTGTGCTGTCTGGGTGATTGTGAATTTCCAGAGGTGCATGCGCCCATCCGTTCCTCTGCCCACCTTCTTTTTCGTGTCAGGTAGACCGTAACACACAGCTTGCACCTTTTTCGCGTCAGGTAGACCGTAACACACAGCTTGCACCTTTTTCGTGTCAGGTAGAATGTAACACACAGCTTGCACCTTTTTTGCCAATGGGGCAGCTGGGGATTTTTCCTGTGGTTTTTGTTTAGGCTTTGTTTCAAGCAGTCCGTTTTCACTAAGGGTTGCCCTTAATTTTTATTGTGACTCATATCGTTGTACCTCTACTGCGAAAATTAACTCATCTTGAAAGCTTTTCACGCACACCGTCCATCTCCACATTTTGGTACTGTAGCACTGCAAATCCTTTGAAATCTAGAACGACAACTCTAACTCCAGACGGAAGATGCGTCCAAAAAG
>JAWQFJ010000571.1:0-5000 GCA_034096865.1 Theodoxus fluviatilis
TATCTATCTATCTATCTATCTATCTATCTATCTATCTATCTATCTATCTATCTATCTATCTATCTATCTATCTATCTATCTATCTATCTATCTATCTATCTATCTATCTATCTATCTATCTATCTATCTATCTATCTATCTATCTATCTATCTATCTATCTATCTATCTATCATCTATCTATCTATCTGTCTGTGTGTCTGTGTGTCTGTGTGTCTGTGTGTCTGTCTGTCTGTCTGACTGCCTGCCTGCCTGCCTGACCACGCTCCACGGAACATGTTTCTGTATGATACACTGCAAGATATGCCTCATTCTTGTGATCAGGGGAGGTAGGGAGGTAGAGGGTTTATGTTGGGGGTTGGGGAGTGAGGTGCGGGGATGTTGCCGTAGGGGGAGGAGGCTTACCTGGCAGGGAAGGCCAATAAGAACCGACGTCGCCAGGTTGTCGTGACCTGACCTGCTGACAAAATCCCCATTCCACCTTTATTGCCTTTTTCACTAAAGACGAGCATTTTTCGTAACTTCGGCTGCACATTAATATAAACAAATGAAAAACTAAATCCACCAGTGAGAAGGCGATTAAAAACATAAATAAAATAAAAATTTCCCGCGGACTAAACTTTTGCTGCCTCTAACGTCACGTGACACGCTCTGCCCGGCAGAGTGGCCGTTTGTTTTGATGACCGTGATACTCGCCTGCTCCAGAACGAGACTGACCTCTATGCCAAACGCGTTTTTACTGCAGTAGTAATCCTGCGGAAGAAAAGGGGCAACGGAAAGTGGCCCTCCAGTGGATTGGATGAGGCCGCGTGGGATAGATATCACGTGGTCTTCTCTTTGCTGGAGGCACAGGTGAGCTGAGTATAGAAATTAGTCAGTTTGCACCAAACAGAGGAAGTTAATCGGTGGAAGTGCATCACCATGTTGAAGTCAGTTATCAACAACTTCAAAACCTTGGAACCCCGGCTTCTGTTGCTGGAAGAGCCAGTCCTTGCGACCCGTAAGTATCCCCCATACATTATACATGGCTTTGCAGCGACGAATTCTCATTTCGCTTTACGTTGTTAACCGCATTTGCTTTCTCTGCTGGAACTCGACCACCCCATTCTGAAGCGATGAGGCGGGGGATTACTCTCCTTGTTGTAGGCCTTTCCTGGGTGATTTATGGTATTGCACTGTCGCTAGGCGCAAGCAATGCGAATGACCATTTAAGTTGGACAAGAAGCCGGCTGTGCACTGACCGCACCACGCACAAACATCACTTGAAATAACGCTTCGTCAGACTGATTGCTTCAAGTTTTATTATGTCTCTGTGCAGCGACAGATCATCGACTTATTTCTTTCATGTGGCAAAGATGTTTTTAATATGTTAAAGTGGACGATGAGACCGCGATTTGGCTAGGTAGTTGTACTAGTTGGTGCCTCGGATTGTGTCAAAATATTGTTAATCTTTTGTCCAGCTTGTTGTTGAACCAGTTGTGTGACAAAAGCCTGACAACGAGGGTAGAGGATCCACATTTCTGAACTCCGGCATAATGGTTTCTAAACTATAGAGCTTTGTAAGATATTTCAATTTTCGCCAGCAATTAACCCGTCAGCAGCTCTTCAGCGTGGGGAAGGAAGCCCGCAGCGTCGTCCTTTGTTTCGGTAACTCGTTAATACTGGACAATGTAGCATTGATTACAGGGTCAAAGAATGATCCGTGTTTCTCATTTTACGCGAAATAATGATACTAATTTCTAATCGTCAGAGATAATCTTAGGTGTGTATCAGAACAGAGTGATTTCAGAGAAGCCGTGGAACTGACTGGAAGTCGCCATCGCTGCCTGCATGATACCTGTCCAGTCTGTTTGGTTGAAATTAGGTGCAAATGTTCAAGACGTACCAAGTTCAAACTAAAGTAACATCGTCAAACTCAAAGCCTAGGCTACTCTCCTTGTATGTATTTTTATTCTCTGAAAGACCTGTGTTTCTGGCCCTTGCCCAGCCCACAACCCCCCACCCCCCCCCCCCCCCCCCCCCCCCCACACACACACACACCCCACCCCCACCCCTTTTCTGTTTGTCTCCTGCCTGCCTGCCTGTCTGCCTGTCTGTCTGTCTGTCTGTCTATCATCTGTCTGTCCAGCCATTTGTCTATGATGACAACAGTAGCATATGGCTAAAGTTCAGTTCTCAAATAATGGATAAGCTGACATCAGCAAATGGTCATTTAGGAGGTCATTAAGAAAGGAAGCACAGATGTCACAGATGAGATTTTCTGAACAGAAGTTGATTTATGCTGTAATAAGCCATTTAAAACTGCTAGACAATAGAAAGCAGCATTAGATTTATAGTGTAAGTGTAGATCATTTTTACTGCCTTGCATGACACTTTCATACTTCAGATAATTTATTCAACCTCAATATAAAAATTGTTCCTTTGGGTGTATTCAAATATGCTTATGGTGATTGAATATGATTTTAAAATCATAGGACATGGCATTGATTTGGCAATCCCTAGAATAACTCTTTAAGATGGGTTTTTTGGGGTGGGTGTGTGTGCGTGCGTGTGTGTGTGTGTGTGTGTGTGTGTTTGTTTGTTTTTAATGGAGCCCTGTGTTACTCGGTGTCTTCTCTGTTGCAGAATTTACAGTAGCAAGATCTTTTGCTGGAAATGGGTTGGTGTTTTACCTCAAATTTATGGGAACATTCCACCCTGCCGTTCGGTCCAGTGATGAAGAGGATGACAGTCAAGCAGGAGATAAGAACGCTCTGCGAGATACATGTGCCCGCTGTGTGTGTGTCTTGAAGCAGGCAAACAAAAAGAACAAGCCTCAAGTTGCCCTATTCCTGTCATTCAGTGGCCTGAGGGTGGTTAATTATTTGCAGAAAGATGTAAGTATAATGTGAAGCCTCTCTTTCCTGGTGATTTCAGTTGTTAGTCAATACGTTTTGAAGCAGAACTGCTGAGTGTGTCCTACTTGCATTGTCTTGTGACAAGAATTGGTCATGATGAAGGTGGTGGTGAGAGTGATGAAAATAGTGGTGATTGTAGTGATGGTGGTAGTGGTGCTGACCAGTGGTGGTGGTTGTAGTGGGGGTGGTGGTTGTAGTGCTGGTGGTAGTGGTGCTGGTGGTGGTGGTTGTAGTGGTGGTGGTGGTTGTAGTGATGGTGGTAGTGGTGCTGGTGGTGGTTGTAGTGATGGTGGTAGTGGTGCTGGTGGTGGTGGTTGTAGTTGTGGTTGTAGTGGTATAGTGGTTTGTAGAGATGGTGGTGGTATAGTGTTGGTTGTAGTGATGGTATAATTGTACTTGTGGTGATGGTGGTGATATATTGGGGGTTGTAGTGATGGTGGTGGTTATAGTGGTTTGTAGAGATGGTGGTGGTATAGTGGTGGTTGTAGCGATGTTGATGGTGTGGTGGTGGTGGTATGGTGGTGACTGTATGGTGGTGGTTGTAGTGGTGGTGATGGTGGTATAGTGGTGGTTGTAGTGATGGTGGTATAGTGGTGGTTGTAGTGATGGTATTGTCACAGTGGTGGTTGTAATAATGGTGGTGGTTGTAGTGATAATGGTGGTGGTGGTATAATGGTGGTTGTAGTGATAGTGGTGGTGGTGGTATAGTGGTGGTGGTATAGTGGTGGTTGTAGAGATGGTATAGTGGTGGTTGTAGTGATGGTGGTATAGTGGTGGTGGTGGTGGTATAGTAGTGGTGGTGATGGTATAGTGGTGGTAGTAATGATGGTGGTATAGTGGTGGTGGTGGTATAGTAGTGGTGGTGGTGGTAGTATAGTAGTGGTGGTGGTGTAGTGGTCGTTGTAGTGACGGTGGTGGTATAGTGGTGGTTGTAGAGATGGTGGTGGTGGTTGTAGTGATGGTGGTGGTGGTGGTTGTAGTGATGGTGGTGGTGGTGGTTGTAGTGATGGTGGTGGTGGTGGTTGTAGTGATGGTGGTGGTTGTAGTGGTGGTGGTTGTAGTGGTGGTGGTGGTTGTAGTGGTGGTGGTGGTTGTAGTGGTGGTGGTGGTTGTAGTGATGGTGGTGGAATAGTGGTGGCTGTAGTGATGGTGGTGGTGGTATAATGGTGGTTGTAGTGATAGTGGTGGTGGTGGTATAGTGGTGGTTGTAGAGATGGTATAGTGGTGGTTGTAGTGATGGTGGTATAGTGGTGGTGGTGGTGGTATAGTAGTGGTGGTGATGGTATAGTGGTGGTAGTAATGATGGTGGTATAGTGGTGGTGGTGGTGGTATAGTAGTGGTGGTGGTGGTAGTATAGTAGTGGTGGTGGTGTAGTGGTCGTTGTAGTGACGGTGGTGGTATAGTGGTGGTTGTAGAGATGGTGGTGGTGGTTGTAGTGATGGTGGTGGTGGTGGTGTAGTGGTGGTGGTGGTGGTGGTGGTTGTGGTGGTGGTGGTGGTGGTGGTTGTAGTGATGGTGGTGGTTGTAGTGGTGGTGGTTGTAGTGGTGGTGGTGGTTGTAGTGGTGGTGGTGGTGGTTGTAGTGGTGGTGGTGGTTGTAGTGATGGTGGTGGAATAGTGGTGGCTGTAGTGATGGTGGTGGTGGTATAATGGTGGTTGTAGTGATAGTGGTGGTGGTGGTATAATGTGGTTGTAGTGATGGTTGTAGAGATGGTGGTATAGTGGTGGTGGTGGTGGTATGTAGTGGTGGTGATGGTATAGTGGTGGTGTAATGATGGTGGTATAGTGGTGGTGGTGGTAGTATTTGTAGTGGTGGTGGTGGTAGTATTTGTAGTGGTGGTGGTGTAGTGGTCGTTGTAGTGACAGTGGTGGTATAGTGGTGGTTGTAGAGATGGTGGTGGTGGTTGTAGTGATGGTGGTGGTGGTGGTTGTAGTGATGGTGGTGGTTGTAGTGGTGGTGGTGGTTGTAGTGGTGGTGGTGGTTGTAGTGGTGGTGGTGGTTGTAGTGGTGGTGGTGGTTGTAGTGGTGGTGGTGGTTGTAGTGGTGGTGGTGGTTGTAGTGGTGGTGGTGGTTGTAGTGATGGTGGTGGAATAGTGGTGGCTGTA
>JAWQFJ010000571.1:7500-52486 GCA_034096865.1 Theodoxus fluviatilis
TATAGTTGTGGTGGTATAGTGGTGGTTGTAGTGGTGGTGGTGGTGGATAGTGGTGGTGTAGTGATGTGGTGGTAGTGATGGTGGTGGTGGTATAGTGGTGGTGGTAGTGATGGTGGTGGTGGTATAGTGGTGGTGTAGTGGTGTGGTGGTATAGTGGTGGTTGTAGTGATGGTGTGGTGGTATAGTGGTGGTTGTAGTGATGGTGGTGGTGGTATAGTGGTGGTTGTAGTGATGGTGGTGGTGGTATAGTGGTGGTTGTAGTGATGGTGATGGTGGTGGAATAGTGGTGGTTGTAGTGATGGTGATGGTGGTATAGTGGTGGTTGTAGTGATGGTGGTGGTGGTATAGTGGTGGTTGTAGTGATGGTGGTGGTGGTATAGTGGTGGTTGTAGTGATGGTGGTCGTGGTATAGTGGTGGTTGTAGTGATGGTGGTGGTATAGTGGTGGTTGTAGTGGTGGTGGTACAGTGGTGGTGGTAGTGGTGGTTGTAGTGATGGTGGTGGTGGTATAGTGGTGGTTGTAGTGATGGTGGTGGTGGTATAGTGGTGGTGGTATAGTTGTGGTGGTATAGTGGTGGTTGTAGTGGTGGTTGTAGTGGTGGTGGTTGTGGAATAGTGGTGGTTGTAGTGATGGTGGTGGTGGTATAGGGGTGGTGGTATAGTTGTGGTGGTATAGTGGTGGTTGTAGTGGTGGTTGTAGTGGTGGTGGTGGTGGAATAGTGGTGGTTGTAGTGATGGTGGTGGTGGTATAGTGGTGGTGGTATAGTTGTGGTGGTATAGTGGTGGTTGTAGTGGTGGTTGTAGTGATGATGGTGGTGGTATAGTTGTGGTGGTATAGTTGTGGTTGTATAGTGTTGGTTGTAGTGATGGTGGTGGTGGAATAGTGGTGGTTGTAGTGATGGTGGTGGTTGTAGTGATGGTGGTGGTGGTATAGTGGTGGTGGTATAGTTGTGGTTGTATAGTGGTGGTTGTAGTGGTGGTGGTGGTGGAATAGTGGTGGTTGTAGTGATGGTGGTGGTGGTATAGTGGGGGTTGTAGTGATGGAGATGGTGGTATAGTGGTGGTTGTAGTGATGGTGGTGGTGGTATAGTGGTGGTGGTATAGTGGTGGTGGTATAGTTGTGGTGGTATAGTTGTGGTTGTAGTGATGGTGGTGGTGGTATAGTGGTGGTTGTAGTGATGGTGGTGGTGGTATAGTGGTGGTGGTATAGTTGTGGTGGTATAGTTGTGGTTGTAGTGATGGTGGTGGTGGTATAGTGGTGGTTGTAGTGATAGTGGTGGTGGTATAGTGGTGGTTGTAGTGATGGTGGTGGTGGTATAGTGGTGGTTGTAGTGATGGTGGTGGTGGTATAGTGGTGGTTGTAGTGATGGTGGTGGTATAGTGGTGGTTGTAGTGATGGTGGTGGTGGTATAGTGGTGGTTGTAGTGATGGTGGTGGTGGTATAGTGGTGGTTGTAGTGATGGTGGTAGTGGTGGTTGTAGTGATAGTGGTGGTGGTATAGTGGGGGTTGTAGTGGTGGTGGTGGTATAGTGGGGGTTGTAGTGATGGTGGTAGTGGTGGTTGTAGTGATGGTGGTGGTGGTATAGTGGGGGTTGTAGTGATGGTGGTGGTGGTGGTATAGTGGGGGTTGTAGTGATGGTGATGGTGGTGGTATAGTGGGGGTTGTAGTGATGGTGGTGGTGTTATAGTGGTGGTTGTAGTGATGGTGATGGTGGTAGTGGTGGTTGTAGTGATGGTGGTGGTGGTATAGTGGGGGTTGTAGTGATGGTGGTGGTGGTATAGTGGGGGTTATAGTGATGGTGGTGGTATAGTGGTGGTGGTATAGTTGTGGTGGTATAGTGGTGGTTGTAGTAGTGGTGGTGGTGGAATACTGGTGGTTGTAGTGATGGTGGTGGTGGTATAGTGGGGGTTGTAGTGGTGGTGGTGGTAGTGGTGGTTGTAGTGATGGTGGTGGTGGTATAGTGGGGGTTGTAGTGATGGTGGTAGTGGTGGTTGTAGTGATGGTGGTGGTGGTATAGTGGTGGTGGTATAGTGGTGGTGGTATAGTTGTGGTTGTAGTGATGGTGGTGTTGGTATAGTGGTGGTAGTGGTGGTTGTAGTGATGGTGGTAGTGGTGGTGGTAGTGGTGGTTGTAGTGATGGTGGTGGTGGTAGTGGTGGTTGTAGTGATGGTTGTAGAGATGGTGGTGGTGGTTGTAGTGATGGTTGTAGAGATGGTGGTGGTGGTACAGTGGTGGTATAGTGGTGGTTGTAGAGATGGTGGTGGTAGTATAGTGGTGGTTGTGGTGATGGTTGTAGAGATGGTGGTGGTGGTACAGTGGTGGTGGTATAGTGGTGGTTGTAGAGATGGTGGTGGTAGTATAGTGGTGGTGGTACAGTGGTGGTGGTATAGTGGTGGTTGTAGTGATGGTGGTGGTAGTATAGTGGTGGTTGTAGTGATGGTGGTGGTGATATAGTGGTGTTGATTGTAGAGATGGTGGTGTTTATATAATGGTGGTTGTAGTGGTGGTGGTAGTATTGGTTGTAGAGGTGGTGGTGATATAGTGATGATTGTAGTGTATTCACGTCAGTCGCATGTATCTCAATTATGCAAAGGTCTACAATAACCTTTAATGTCAACTTTCACACATTAAATTTTTATAATTTTTAAACACCCTTAAATACTTGATTAAGTTTTTGAGTAAAGTTAGAACTGGACCTTGTGGTCGACAACAAAACTCAGTATTTGCTAAGAAAATCTTATTTGAATCTGCAGTCTGATTGGCTAAGCTTGTGCCTCACCCATCTTTCTTGGTTAAGTGAACCAATCAGAATGAAGCTTTTGCATTCTGAAAATCATCAAATTCTTCACAAATGGGAATAAAAAAAAACAGCATATAAATGAGATTAGTTGGATATTTCTTGAGTTAAGAATTTTTCAAGGTTATGCTTATCTAATGAGTTTTTCAAAATTTTAATCTCAAACCTACCTAAACGGAGAGAGATGAATCAAAGTTACTTAGATCTGGGCTCGTATTCACAACGGCGATTTATCTATTTAACACTCGATTTATCCTCTAGCCCCGCGTTATCTTGATCGGTTAGATAAGGTACGCTCGTCAGAGGATCCTATGTTGCGCTTTGCTATATATACTGGTTTCCAGCCAAGGGAGAGCGGAACAGGCAGTTGGAATCGTCTGAGTTTAGAGATAAATCGGAGTTAACATAAATCGCCGATAAATTGCCGTTGTGAATACGGGCCCTGGGCAATAAAACTGACAGGACACTCAAATGCATTAAAAAGTGGGAATATGTGATAACAAAAGTGTGATTTTATCTGAATATTATGTTTTTGGAGGTGAATGCAGCACATGATTATTCTTCTGAAACTTGGAAGTGATGCACCAGGTTTAATCAGTAAATATAATTTACATCTCATTTCTGAAAATGGGATGTAATGCACCAGGTGTGTTTTCTGATCAGATTTTGTCAGAAATCTGTTGACAAATAGTTTAATCAGTAGATATAATTTATCATTCATTCATTGTCTCTGTCTCTCTGTCTTGGTCTCTTTCTCAGTCTCTGTCTCTCTCTCTCATTCTGTTTTAGACTGTGCAGTATTTGATATGAAATGTTAAGGATCCCTCTTGAAAGTGATAAAAGTTCATCCTCTGACCCTCTCTTTCCAGAACGACATTGCAGTAGCATGGTCTGACATGATCTGCATGAGCATTGATGACGAGTGCGATCGCACTTTTGGAGTCATGATCAGGAACTCTGATGGCAGCAGCCACACTGTGATAGGACTCAAGACTTACAATGAATCCACATTCAAGGTAAGGCAGCCACACTGTGATAGGACTCAAGACTTACAATGAATCCACATTCAAGGTAAGGCAGCCACACTGTGATAGGACTCAAGATATACAATGAATCCACGTTCAGGGTAAGGCAGCTACACTGTGATTGCATTGAAGATATACAATGAATCCACATTCACTGCAAGGCAGCTACACCTGATTGCATTGAAGATATACAATGAATCCACATTCAACTTCAAGGTAAGGCAGCTACACTGTGATTGCATTGAAGATATACAATGAATCCACATTCAACTTCAAGGTAAGGCAGCTACACTGTGATTGCATTGAAGATATACAATGAATTCACATTCAGGGTAAGCCAGCTACAGGGTGATTGCATTGAAGATATACAATGAATCCATATTCACGGTAAGGCAGCTACACTGTGATTGCATTGAAGATATACAATGAATCCACGTTCAGGGTAAGGCAGCTGCAAGCTGTACATGCTGTATACAGTACCAACATGGACCTTCTGACTTGGGAGTTAGGAGCATGAATGGCAGTAGCCACACCACGACTGGATTCAATACAGACTATAAATCTACCTTCAAGGTAAGTTGGCGACAAGCTGTATATGGCCTGTACAATACTGCCGTTTGAGCCTTCTTGACTAAGCTAGTAAGGAGCATGAATGCCAGTAACTGCACTGAAATGAGATATATTGAAAACTTACAACCAACCTACCTTAAAGGTAAGTTGACTGCAAGCTGTATGTGGTCTACACAATGCTGTCATTAGAGCCTTCTTGAATATGGGAGTAAGGAGCATGGAAGCCAGTAACCGCACTGACATGAGATACATTGAAAACTTACAACCAAGCTACCTTCAGGGTAAGTCAACTGCAAGCTGTATATGGCCTGTACAGTGTTGTAGTTAGAGCCTTCTTGAATATGAGAGTAAGGAGCATGGAAGCCAGTAACCACACTGAGATGAAATATATTGAAAACTTACAACCAACCTACCTTAAAGGTAAGTTGACTGCAAGCTGTATATGGTCTGTGCAATGCTGTCATCAGAGCCTTCTTGAAGGAGCATGAATGCCAGTAACAACACTGTTATGAGATAGAAAACTTACTGTGGTATCCTCACTCTGCGCAGTGAGTTCAGTTCAGTTGAGAGTTTCAGTTCAGTGTGAGTTCTGCCAGTTCAGTTTTGGAATAAACAGATTGACTTTGGCTTGCCTGGGTTCGAGTCCACTTCTGTTGCTCTTGGCGATACTACATTTGGCGACGAGGACTGAGGATGCCGACCTTCGGCCGTTTGCAGGAATTTAGGCTCGAGGAGGAGGAGGATTGGGAGCAATACATCGCTCGAATGAAACATTACTTCGCGGCCAATGACATCGAGGATGCGAACAAACAGAAAGCGATCCTTCTGAGTGCATGTGGGGCCAGCACTTACAAGCTCATGTGTGATTTGCGGGCGCCAGCTCAACCAGGGGATGGATCGTTTGACGAACTGGTCACGGCCGTTCAGAAGCACCTGAAGCCGAAACCATCGGAAATCGTACAGCGGTTCAAGTTCCACACACGCGTACGTCACGAGAGCGAGACGGTCTCGACTTACGTGGCAGAATTACGTCATTTGTCACGTGACTGCAACTTCACAGGCGACTCACTGGAGTCGATGCTGAGAGACAGACTAGTGTGTGGCATCAACAATGACCGGATCCAGAGGCGCCTCCTGGCAGAGAAGGAGTTAACGTTCTCCAAAGCACTAGAGATGGCCACTGCGGTGGAACTAGCGGAAAAGAGTGCGGTGGATTTGCGAGGAGGGGCGGCTAGGTCAACCGCTGGTGGAATGAAAGAGACCGTGGTTAGTGTTGATAAAGTGAGCAGTTCGGCAGTCAGATCTATCACCAGGGGAGAGAACCAGGCTGGTGGGAAGAGCAAACAGATGAACATTGAGTGTTGGTTTTGCAAGGGCAGAGGTCACATGCAGCGTCAGTGTCAGCAGTATCGGGCAGAGAGAGAGAAAAGAAGACAGGCAAAAAGTGACACAGTCTCAAAAAGGGCCACAGTGAAGAATGTCGACGACTCAGACTCGGAGGGCGACGCTGAGGTGTTCACTGTGTTCAGAACACAAAACAAGGAGAAGCCGTACATGGTGACGGTGTCTGTGGAGGGTGTGCCCATAGAAATGGAAGTGGATACTGGAGCGTCTCTGACGGTGATCAGTGAAGGTACACTCAAGAGCATCAGGCGTGGAGCGTATCTGCCACTTCGGAAATGCACGCGAAGATTGAAGACGTACACCGGCGATGAAATTCCAGTGTTGGGCGAGGGCCAGGTGGCCGTGACCTACAAAGGGAGCACACCGGTGACGTGCGAAGTCATCGTGGTGAAAGGAACAGGGCCAGATCTGTTGGGAAGAGATTGGCTCAAGCAGGTGAAGCTGGATTGGTCAGAAATCTTTTCTGTGCACAGTGGAGAAGCCCGAGCCAAAGACATGGACTTAGAGCTGATCCTGGGTGCGAATGCAGAGGCGTTTGAAGATGTGAGGGGCACCATCAAAGGGGTCAAAGCCTCTATTTTTGTGTTGCATTCTTTCACACAAATCCTTTTTTGCACAAGACCACAGCACACTTGATTCGAGAGAGAAAATGGGCATCTTTATTAAGAAAGCATAGTAACCAACGATTAACACAACATCCAGTATTCTTTCTTAATAAAGAGCCAGTGACACCATATATTATACATACGACAGTATAATAATCATAGCAGCATGCCTCAGAACCTCAAAGATATTATTGCTTATATAACACGGCTGAGGTTGTGCAAACAAATGTACACATCACTCACATTGCAAATTTTCCTCTTCAGAAACAGAATTCTACATTCATACAATTAATCAAAACCATGACCCTGGTTATGTCCCTTGTTCTGATCTCAGTGTTATTTGTTCTAGTAGTTTTACCTCTCACCCATGTACAAAATTATTTACAATCACATCATAACATGTAACTAATCTTCTTGACCCCTGTTTTGTGTGAGGGCTGACCGCCTAAATAATATGAAGGAAGGACCTGCGGTAAAAAACCCCATGGGAAAAAGCATGGCTCCTACCCTTCCAGAGTCACTAGGGACGCGATCAATTGAGTAACCAGTCAGTACATGGAAAGCAATATATGTGACTGTTTAGTAAAACAACAAGGGTTGGTGGCAGCTAGGGGTGGAGGGTGGGGAAAAATTTTGAGTTGATGCCAGTTCTCCCTGGGACAATTCAGGAATGACCTGATTCCTGCGCGTGCGTTCACGCACTGGGGCTGGCAATTGCCAGACCCCCCTCCAGAAGCTGAGCGCGGTCAGCGCACTGACCGGAAGTTAGGAGCAGACAACATGAGAAACCATCTGCTAATGGCATCCAACAACCGTGATCTGTGGCCCCGTGCAAAAAATTGTGTTTGTGTTGCATTCTTTCACACAAATCCTTTTTTGCACAAGACCACAGCACACTTGATTCGAGAGAGAAAATGGGCATCTTTATTAAGAAAGCATAGTAACCAACGATTAACACAACATCCAGTATTCTTTCTTAATAAAGAGCCAGTGACACCATATATTATACATACGACAGTATAATAGTCATAGCAGCATGCCTCAGAACCTCAAAGATATTATTGCTTATATAACACGGCTGAGGTTGTGCAAACAAATGTACACATCACTCACATTGCAAATTTTCCTCTTCAGAAACAGAATTCTACATTCATACAATTAATCAAAACCATGACCCTGGTTATGTCCCTTGTTCTGATCTCAGTGTTATTTGTTCTAGTAGTTTTACCTCTCACCCATGTACAAAATTATTTACAATCACATCATAACATGTAACTAATCCTCTTGACCCCTGTTTTGTGTGAGGGCTGACCGCCACAGCTATAAGGAGTTGCAGACGACTTATAGCAGCCCCCACACAACCCAGAGAATGAAACTAGAGAGAAGACCAACTGACGCACGAAAAACAGACACAATACCCGGTAGGTATGTGCAACCACCGTGCCATCTGCAGAAAAAGTGTAACGTTCATATTAGAGTAGATTCCGTGACTAACAGTGGAGATATTGAGTGTGCAGGTATTGCGTGTTTGGCCGAGTGGAAAGTAATGAACAACTTATCAAGGCCCAATGTTATATCTGCGAGACTGAGATTGTGCTTGGATACTGCCAAGTCCCCTACTCTCACAATTCATGGAAGGTTCATAAAAACATAGCCATGAAAAGAGTTTGTAGGATAGGTTTGGAGATTGGTATGCGATGATCCCTGTGGGTTTTAATGTTTTCCACAGCCCAACCGCGCTACTTCAAACCACGGCCAGTACCCTACGCCTTGCGTGACAAAGTGAGCCAAGAGTTGGATCGTCTGGAAACGGAGGGAACGATAGAGAAAGTACAGTTCTCTGACTGGGCTGCTCCGATAGTCACTGTAGTCAAACCCGACAAGAGCCTTCGCATTTGTGGCAACTACAAGGTGACTGTGAATGCGGCCTCGAAGTTGGACAACTATCCTATCCCCAAGACCGACGACTTGCTGGCTAGCCTCGGGGGTGGGAAGTTCTTCACCAAACTGGATCTGACGCAGGCCTATCAGCAGCTGGAGCTCGATGAGGCCTCTAAGGAGTTCACCACAATTAATACACACCAAGGCTTGTATCGTTACAATCGCCTGCCTTATGGGGTGTCCTCAGCTCCAGGGATTTTTCAGAGGACGATCGAGGGCCTGTTGAGAGGCTTGACCAACGTGCACGTCCGCATCGATGACATCCTGGTGGCAGGAAAGACCCGTGATGAACACCTGACAACATTACGGACAGTGCTACAGTGCCTGAAGGAGGCCGGGGCAAAGCTGAAGAAGAAAAAGTGTGTCTTCATGGCCACCGAGGTGATCTACTTGGGTCTGAAGATAGATCAGACAGGGATCCAGCCGGTGCCGGAGAAGGTGAAGGCGATCCAAGAAATGCCTCGACCCACAGACGTGAAAAAACTGCAGGCCTACCTGGGAATGGTGAATTATTATTCCCGGTTCCTGCCCCAACTCTCCACAGTACTGGCTCCTTTGTACAGTCTGCTACAGAAAGGAGTGAAATGGTGTTGGGAAGATCAACACAAGCTAGCATGGACTGACTGAAAAAGATTGCTCCAGTCACCCCAACTGGTCGTTCATTTCGACTCCACCAAGGATATCGTCCTTTCCTGTGATGCGTCCAACTATGGGGTTGGAGCGGTGATCGCACATCGGATGGAAGATGGCAGTGAACGGCCAGTTGCGTTCGCATCACGCACCATGAACAGCGCTGAGAAGAACTACAGCCAGGTGGAGAAGGAGGCTCTGGCCATTATCTTCGGCATAAAGAAGTTCCATCAGTATCTCTATGGACAGAAGTTTGAGATCATCACCGATCACAAGCCGCTGTTGGGACTATTCGGTGAGAACAGGCAGATACCAGCCATGGCCGCCGCCAGGATTCAAAGATGGGCTCTCACGCTTGCTGCGTATGAATATCAGCTGAAGTTCAAAGAGGGCAAGAAACACAGCAACGCGGATGGCCTTAGCCGGCTGCCACTTGAGGTCACAGTGGGAGTGAAGCCTGAAAGAGGAGAGACAGTCCTGCTGATGGAGCAGGTGGAGACGATGCCGGTTACAGCCAAGCAGATACGACAGTGGACGAGCTCAGACCCTGTGCTGTCAAGAGTGAAGGAGTTTGTCCAGAAAGGCTGGCCTGAGCGTAGCGACGACAAGAGCGTCCAGCCATACTTGGCTCGGACGATGGAGCTGAGCCTGATGGATGGCTGCTTACTATGGGGAACGCGAGTGGTGATCCCGCCCAGGGGACGCAAGCGCTTGTTGGAAGACTTACACGAGTCACACCCGGGCATGACGGGGATGAAGGCGTTGGCGCGCTCATACATATGATGGCCGAACCTGGACCGCGACATCGAGGCGACGGTGCGTGGCTGTCCGGTTTGCCAGGCTCACAGGAACATGCCCAGTTCAGCCCCTTTGCACCCGTGGGAATGGCCGAATCGACCTTGGAGTCGGCTGCATGTGGACTATGCAGGCCCCTTTCAAGGGAAAATGTTTCTGGTCATCATCGACGCTCATTCTAAGTGGATGGACGTGTACCCCATGAATTCGAGCACATCCACGGCGACCATCGAGAAACTCCGTCAGTCATTCGCGATCCACGGATTACCCGACACCCTGGTGTCAGACAATGGTGCATGCTTCACCAGTGAAGAGTTTGAGATCTTCATGAAGATGAACGGCATCAAACACATCAAGTCGGCGCCGTATCACGCGGCCACTAATGGGTTGGCCGAACGGGCCGTACAGACGATGAAGCAAGGTCTGAAGAAGTTGACCAGGGGCTCTATGGAGACGCGAGTGGCGCGCTTCCTCTCCATGTACCGCGTCACACCTCAAACAACGACGGGGTTGTCGCCCGCGGAGCTCCTCTTCAACAGGAAGGTTCGTACGCGACTTGACTTGGTGCAGCCCTGTGTGGAGAGAAGGGTCGTTCTGAAAGAGTCGCAGCAGAAGCTGAACCATGACCACGCTGACGTCAGAAAGTACCAGGTTGGGGACCTGGTACACCTCAAGAACTTTTCTGTAGGTCCCAAATGGCTGCCCGGGGTGGTCATGCAAATGACGGGGCCACTGTCATACATTATCCGACTGGCCGATGGCCGCATGCTGAAAAGACACGTGGATCATGTGGTGCCTCGGGTCAGCGACCCGGAAGTGCCTGAGGACTGCGAGCGGGGCGTCCAGACCAACGCTCAGGCCTACCCGTGCATTCAGCCGCCTCTTTTGGCTGAACCCCCAGCGCCATTGTCAGACGATCCCTCTGCACTTACACTGCCGCTGGAAGTTCCTACACAAGATCTGGAGGTGTCGCACCAGCCGGACCTCGAGCACTCCGACCCAGGCGACCTGGCGATGCCAGCGCCGCGTCCCGCGGCTGCTGTCAGTCCAGCCATGACGCCTATGCCCGAGAGCCGTCCAACGCGACAGCGCAGGCGGCCTGAACGGTTCAAGGACTTTGTCCTCCATGGGTTCCGGGATGTGCGGAAGTGAACTGTGAACTGATTATGTACATCATGTTTCTGGGTTGTGTTGTTGTTCGGGAACTGATACCATTTTGTTGCAATTTTCTTTTGTCTTCCTCAATGTTTGTGTTATACGTTCTCGGAAAGACGAGAGAGGTTCAAAGCTTTCAGGGACACTTAGACTTCCATTTTTATTCACCTTTATGAAGTTCGTTCTCTTCATTTGTTCAACTTGGATAAAAACTTAAGGGTGGGGGTATGTGGTATCCTCACTCTGCGCAGTGAGTTCAGTTCAGTTGAGAGTTTCAGTTCAGTGTGAGTTCTGCCAGTTCAGTTTTGGAATAAACAGATTGACTTTGGCTTGCCTGGGTTCGAGTCCACTTCTGTTGCTCTTGGCGATACTACACTTACAACCAATCTGCCTTCAAGGTAGATTCAAGGCAAGCTGTTCACAGCTTTAAAATATTGACATGATGCATGCAGTCTTAACTTCGGAGTAAATAGCATGAATGCCATTGGCCACGATGAGATAGAATTGAAATGAGCAATGAATCTACATTCAAGGTAAGTCGATTATGGCCTGTACACAGCTTGCACAATACAACAAATGGGCCCTCTGGCCTCTGCAGTTACAGACAGGACCAGCAGTGGCCACATCAGGGGATTCAAAGCATAGCACAAAATGACCTTCAGAGAAGGCTCACTCTTGGCTACACACAGCTTTCATGGCACTTATGTACTGATCTCCTTGACTACTCTTGTAGACAACTTGAATGCCAAGACCAGGAATTTGAAGTAGACCTCATGACTTTATTCTTGAAAACTGTACATGATGATAGGCATGCAATGAAAATGCTTTGGGGCACTTACATGGGTTAGAAGAGCATTGTTCTTCTTGTTTTTACCTATTCAGCAGAGGGCTGTAGTGACTGGAAACATTTCTGTACTTGTCCTTCCTGAAGGGTTTCAGAAATCTTGCAGGAAAGAGGATAGTGGTAGACATGACCCTAACACCAGATATCAAACCTTGATTGGTAGCCTGTTTGGATTGCTTCATGTGTTAGTTTTCTTGTTAGACTGTGGAGGTGTATCTCAGACTTGTTGAAAACGGTGAGATTAAAACTTCAATTTTCCACAAGTATTTAACAATGTGATGGACTGTTTTGCTAAGAGCTTTGAGTTATTTGTCATCAGTGTCGGTCAATTAGCATCTCCTTTGGGGCGTGCAAGTGAAGCCTCTTCATGGCTGTTGTTCCCTTTGGTTGCAGGCCAGAACCATCAAGGGCCAGATCACCTTGCTGCTGAACCACATGGACAAGGAGAGGGGGAGGGCAGCCCTGGCAGAGCTGAGGAGGCTCAGGAAGAGGAATGACAAGATCACGGCAAAGGACAACATGAAAAATGAGCTGAAAGAACAGACGAAAAAGCACAAGTCGAAAGAAAATGAAGAGACTGATCTCAAGGTGAGAAAATATGTCATGGTGTATTCTCATCTGAGCTGATTGTGGAGTCCTGGGTTGAGTCAAAGGTACTGTGAACTTTTGAGCTGAAGTTCAGCTTATGGCCTGCACTGCTCAATGCCCAGCCCCCTGTGGGAGGGGAGTCAGAATAGACCCACAGTGTCTCCCTATGCTATTCATTAAGGAGAATGACTAGGGACATCATGGCTTGATTTCTGCTTACTCTTAACTATGTCAGTGATTTTCGTCCTCAATGGCCTTACATAGCTTACAAAGGCCGGTAGACTATAAGAATCCATCCATCCATCCATCCATCCATCCATCCATCCATCCATCCATCCATCCATCCATCCATCCATCCATCCATCCATCCATCCATCCATCCATCCAGCTCAATGCCCCCTCCTCAGCTGGAACCCCTGGCTGCTGGGCTTTATGGGTCTGCCCTAGAAGCTCGGCCAAGGGGGGCGGGCCCAAGTAGGGAAAGAGGCCGCCAGTGGGCACAGGTCACAGGTCACGTCATTCAGATTCAAACATGCATTCCAACCATCCTGGATGATCGAGCTCTCTCAACCCATGTGCAACAACAAAGTGGCCACCAAATTTGAATCCAACGTCAAAAATCATCTCTACATGTCGAATGGGAAAAAATCTGCCTCCAGCCCTCATGAGGCCATTCTTCTGGCACAGTCTTTACACATGAAAGTTGACCTCATTGTCCAGAAACATCCATCAAATTTTATTATGTTGTTGTCATCCATCTTAATAAAAGTGAATGGGTGAAATGCTAGAATTTACGTGAAAACTTTCTTCCAGGATTCCAAACCTTCTGTGTTGGATACACTCACTCATACACACACACACTCATACACTTACACACACACACATACACACACACACACTCACACACACTCACACACAATTACCACACACACACACTCACACATACATTTACACACATACACTTCCACACATACACATACACTTACACATGCACACTTACACATACACTTCCACACACACACACACACACACACACACACACCTGCACACTTACACATACACTTCCACACACACACACACACACTTGCACATGCACTTACACACACACACACACACACACACACACACACACACACAGAACTCATCAAGAATTAAGAAAAGTCTTCACATCTGAGCAAGTATGATTTAGTCATTTTGATCTTTGATGCCAGGACAAAACAAATACATGTCCACACTTGCTATTGCTGTAGCATGACCTGAAAGCTTGTGTGCCTGCAGGCTGCAGTGAAATCCCAGGAGGAGCAGAAACCCCAGCCTCAGCCTCAGCCTCAGCCGGTGGTGCCCAACCTGATCGACCTTAATGTCGATGAGCAGGCCATGGCCGCCCCCAAGAGGTCAAGGAACTTGGATGTCCTGTTGGAGCTCTTCGAAGATGGCGCCAAGGGTCCCAAGGTGGGGTGATTGTAAGAGGCAGATGAGTAGGGACATAAACACTTGACCCTCATCCCCATGTCATCATTGGGACTGCATTTCAAGGACAAGACACCTGCCCTTTCTTGTGCAAACTCATTTCATCAAAATCCAGCAAAGTCTGTCATAAGTACTTGCAATGGAACAAAGAACAAATCCATGACATCGTTTTAAGAAAATGTTGATGCTGATTTTGGATAGTAATTTTCGGAAAGTATGTTTCACATTCCTCCGCCCTCATTAACTAGCAGCTTATATCACAACTAGCAGGGTAAGGGTTAACTTGCTTTGTCTCTAACCTGCTCACAAGGTGTTTGTACTCAATGGCCTTCCATAGCCAGCCCATGCATGCTGATAGGCCATAAAATTCCATTCATTCATTCATTCATTCATTCATTCATTCATTGCAAAGGTGTGTGGATTGTATGGATATGCCAGAGTGGTCCTGGGGATTGACTTACAGAAACATGGCAGGGTGCACCTAACTGGTGTGCCATTAACCCCTTGGCGCTGGCTGGTCACTGTAGTGCCAAAACCCTAAGCTCCCTGTGCAGCCGGAGTTTCAAGTGTACTGGGATCCCCTACTGCCGGAATATTTTTAGATGTCTCCTTCCTCCTGAGTTGCCATCTGGAATAATAATAATAATAATAAATAGCATTTATAACGCGCATTTCTTGCAAGAACTCAATGCACAGGCATAGCCACATTTACACGCAGTTACTCGTCAGTCATACTTCATAGCACAACACTCGTACGCCTATCATACCAGGACTTGGAAAAAAAACTAGGAGGTTACAGAAAAGCAAGATGAAACATATGGGTTTTTAACTGAGATTTGAAAATGGACGTAGTTGGTGCATCACGTAGGCCAGCCGGCAGGGAATTCCAGACACTAGGGGCAATGAAACTGAAACTATGCTCTCCGAAAGACTTGGTACTACGCTTTGGAATTTTCAGAAGCTTTTCACTTCATGAGCGGAGAGAACGGGAAGGGTGATGGGTACAAAGATATGCCGGAAGGGTTGAATCAAAATGACGGTATGCCAAAACAGCAATTTTGTACTGGCAGCGGAAATTAACGGGAAGCCAGTGTAGATGTTTCAGGAGGGGGTGTCACATGATCGCTCTTGCCCTTCATTAGAACCAGACGTGCCGCACTGTTTTGAACTCGTTGCAGACAGTTTGGTTGTTCTGCCGGAAGACCCGCCAGGACTGAATTGCAGTAATCCAGTCGTGACGTGATCCTGGCAGTTACTAGCCAGGGTATATCTGAGACCAGATGTGTAAATGCCTGTCTCAGCATGTTCTGTATCGTGTGAAGGAGGGACAGGTTCTCGTGGTCAGGGCCAGGCTCTGTGATAAACAAGGATTCTGAGGCCAGACCCATGCGGATCACTGCCGGCACTACAGTGACCGGCCGGCGTGGAAGGGGGTATTTGGATTCGGCACTAGTGACCAAGCGGCGCTAAGGGGATACAGGACCAGAGAAAACTCCGGCGCCAATGGGTTGAATCAGGTCGTCAAGATTCATATGTAAAGCATCATAATTTGAGCTAGTGAATTTGAAATGCACGTGCTTAAGAAGTTTAGTGCCCAAATTTACACCTGAATTTTCTAGAGATGCCAAGATAAAACAAGAATGAGGCTTCACCTATTGACGGGCAATGTTGCCGATCAGCCAATCAGATGCTTTCTACTAAACTGCTATGGCATGGATTTCCAGTTTAGAAAATCCCGCTACAATGGCTTCAGACAGAAAATGTCATGTAAGAGCGCTCACTACTACAGTGAAGTATTGATTACGTTTAGTAAAGAGGATCAATGAAATTGACATCAATTTTATATAGTTATCACCACTTTGGTTATCATTGTTAACATTGTTGAAAAGCCAAACTGAATTGATTGCTGAAAAAAGAGCATTCATTTACAAAGATAGTTGGTATCAGTAAATATGAATCCATTTGAAAATCATTATGCCTCATTCACCGAGATGTTTTTATGTTTATGTGCATTGGTTAAAATCCAATCACTGGCATGAGGGTTTTATTTGTAAGTGACTTTCAGGTTTCATCCATTAGAAAGTTGTTGAATACAAAGTGAAGGAGCTATAGCAGTTATCATAATTTTGTCCGTCTGTATTTTTTGAGGCGAGAATTTTTTTATAGCCTGCAGCAATGGTGCAAATGTCAACCAGCTCAGACTTTTTTTAATGTACATAAGTCTTGGTCTTACAGGATGATGGGATAGAATCTCAAACTTGCTGGTTGCATGTTGGTTAGTAGTTCCAGACTATTTTGTCATGATGATATCTGTGTGAGATGGCTCAGCTTTAATGTGTAATGCCTCATACCACCTTGCCGTGCCTCCTGCTGACAAAATGCGTTTGTACTCCATTGCAGCCCAAGCCTGTGAAAAGGGCTGGTGCCATGGGTGCCAAGAAGTCAAGAAAACCTCATCCAGCTTTGCCTGCTCCTGAGCAGGTTGCGCAGGCACCGCAGCCCGAGAACCCTGCAGCCCCCCCTCACTATGGTGGAGCTCGGCCAAAGGTACTTGCCATCAAAATGGATGCTGCCAACCCCACAGCCAGGCTGGGCCCGGACACACAACCCCCGCCAGGAGCAGGGTCTCGTGCCTGCAGAAGACTGTCTCTGGAGTCGGAGTGTGAACTGAAGGATCACTTTAGCGGAGACTACCTGCCGGAGCCCATTCCCTCGAGCAGGGACGGAACCAACCCCAGCAGCCCTTCCACTTCCACCATCTACTACGAGATAGTCCATCCAAAGAAAGGGGGACTCGTGGATATTGAGCCCCACTCACACCGTGCCCAGAGACACTCCAGTCCTTTGCGGAGGAACACTGCGACAGCCGAGCAGCAGAGCAACCCCTTTGGTACCTTGGAAAACATTCCAACTGCATGCCTCCCTCTTCTCACCATGAGCCCAGTCAAGCCTGAAAAGAATGATTGCATCAACCTGGAAGATCTGGACTTTCCCCCTCCCATCCCCCCCAAGAGGTTCTTGAGCACTGCTACTGCCACTGCTCCCTCTGGTGCTGCTGCTGCTCTTCCCAGAACTTCTGGTCTTCCCAGTGCTTTTGCTCCTTTTCCCAGTGCTGCAGCCCCTCATCCTATTGCTGCAGCCCCTCGTCCTATTGCTGCAGCCCCTTGTCCTATTGCTGAGGCCCCTCTTGCCATTGCTGCAGCTCCTCGTCCCTTTGCTGCAGCAGCTGTGCATGCACCTGCTCCTGTGGCTGCTGCCTCTGCACAGGAGAGAACTGTCATTGCCAGAAGGCCCCCTCCTCCAGAACCTAACGTTAAACCGTTTGACGCTGTGATGAGTGGTGGAGTCCAGATGTTAATGAAGGAGCTGAAAAGCAAACCCCAAACCACCAGTCAGCCCCCCCCTCCCCCTCCTGCCTCCACCATCTTCCCTTCACCCAGAGCCAACTGAGGGTCTGTATTCCCCCAGCGCAGGGACCATCTGTAGCCTTACTGACAAGTTGACTCAAACTTATATAATAGCTTTCCAATGGCCTGCAACATTGTAGTTTGCAAAACGATGAGAGAGTAGTTTGATTGCTTTGCTTGAATGTTGAGTAGTGTAAGCCTGCTTGGAGTAGTCCTGTCTCGGAATTAGTGAGACCTGGGTACCTCATCTTGTATCTCTGTACCATGTACCTGAACATTCCAGCCTAGCAGTAGTAGGTGTTCCTACATCTCCACGGCTGCTTGTCTGTCAATAATCATTTTTAATGATCGCAATTGTCATCCTCACAGCTTGTTGCCCCTTTCCCTGTTGTGCAGGCTGTAAAAGACTGTTGACTTTAAACCCTTGGTGAATTTGTGCTATCATGGCCATACTGGTCACAGGCATACAGGGCATTGATGACTTTGAAGCAATCTTTATTGACAGAAATTGGAGTTGCTGTTACTTTTGCCTTACTGAAAAAAGAATTTAAAAACACCTGTGTAAGTTTGGATTGGTGCTTTAAGTGTCTATGCAGATGAAGTAGCTAGGTGTTCTCAAGTTTAATGTGGAGATTCCGCATGTAGTATAAACAGTTGGAAGCCCAGTTTTGGAGTAACTGATGCATTCCTTGGGAGTAAACAGTAGATGATCTTCAGCGTGGTCCATCTGTCTCAAAGTAGAATTGGTAACTGCTCACCAATTGTTTTCATGCATGGCCATTTGTGAAATAGAGATTTCTAACCGACATCTTTGATATCATGCTATTACCTTCATAAAGAGAGTTTTATCACTGTATTATTTGAGGCTTCTTTTACATTTGTGATCTTTAAAAAAAAAAACTCATTTTATATGATTTTGCTATTCAAGGGCATATGGTATGAGAACAGATTTATACATTTAGAGCCTCACGTCCTTCTTGGTCCACAGCTCTGGAGATTGAAATAGTGTCTCCCTATGCTTGCTTCCTGCTTCATGTACAAGCTGGCCATCACTCTAAGGTTCTGTATTTGTGTGGCATTAAACTAACCCTAACCCTATTGTGTTCCATCACAGAAAGTCTGTGATAATTGGCAGGAAATAAAAGGGAATGGTAACATCTGGAAACTTCTCTTTGTTTCTGTTATAATCCTTTCTTTTCGTGTGTAATGGAAGCAAATGCCAAGATTTCTACTCCACTGCATGACAACACTGAAGATAACTGAACTGCTTGCCTGTGTTCAGTGTGTTGGTACCAACATTTTACTTCCATAATTGAGCCATGAGGCTTCTAAGAGATTAACCAGGAATGGAAAGTTAATAGATGAGGTAGATGAGAGAACTATTTATTGAGTTATTCATCTTGCCAAACCTTGACTCCCATCTGCTGCCATTAAAGTGCCAATCCCAGTTCCAAAGAAGCTGCTTTGTCATATTTTTAGAAGGAACAGAATTCCTCAAAGAACAGTTTTGGTGTAAAGTAGAAAAAGCAAAGCCATATTGCCTTGCACTGGCATTGTCACCATCAAAAGTTCCTGTGTGACACATTACATAAAAGTTTTCTTCAAGTTTCTACCCACTACATTTGACAGGAAGTCACAACAATGGAATCCCCATATAAGACTCCCCGAGGGTTGGGGGTTAGAATAGACCCACCATCTCTGCCTACAAGATTCCTAAGTGGCAAATATCAAAGGACATCATGACTTACTTTGTGCTTACTCTTAACTTTTCAAATGGTTTTCATGCTCAATGGTCTTACATAGCCTATATAGGCCGATAGGCCAAAAACATCCATCCATCCTTCCTTTCATTTTCTTTCTTGTGTCGAGTAAAGGGCTGTCTGGGCGATGCTGTCTTGCTCACTGCGAATGATGCGTCTGATCGGGACAGCTCCATCCCCTTCACTATCACTGTGGTGTCCATACTTTCTTGGTTGCCCAGGGTGAGGTGTTGCTTAGAAATGGCCAATTCATTGGGCCATTATATCCTCATGCTACCTCTACTCCCCGTGGAGCATGTGGTGCAACCCCCCCCCCCCCCCCCCCCCCCCCCTCCCGAGTTCTGTCCCATGCAGGGCTTTGGCTCTGTATGCTAAACTTAAGCCACCTCTACTCCCCGTGGAGCATGTGGTGCAACTTCCCCACCCCCGTTCTGTCCCATGTATGGCTTCGGCTCTGTATGCTAAACGTATGCCGACTCTACTTCCTGGGGAGCATATAGCTGTGATGACATTTTCAAAGTGAAATCCTTGTTAACTTGGTGTACATAATTTTATTGCATACAGTACATATGCTTGTTCTGATTTTGATAGAAGACAACACAAGGCCCCTTGAATCAATCAACCAAATCTATGACTGATGAAATGCTGGCAAAACATTATGCAGATGACCATAAGATGGACATGACTCCGTCGTTGTTCAAAGCAATCCAATATGCCATGCCATAACAGTACCATGTAGCAGAATGTCATCCTTTAGGAAAGAGATAAATATTGGGAAGCATTCGCTTTTAAAGAAGGCAAAAGAAAAGCATCCATTGAAGCTCTTAAAGAAGGCAAAAGAAATGGCCGACACAAAAATCTAATAACAAAATGATGCACTTTTTTTTTGTTCCTTTCGAGTGTTTGATGAATACACACGAGTCCCACCACAACAGCAACCTTCAGTATGAAGTTAAGGCCTAGATTAAAGTAAAATATCACACAGCATGCAAAGGGTAGGATATAAAGGGGTGCATAAGAAACAATGAAAAAAACGGGAAAAATTATATAATGCCTGTGGGTTTTGTTTGGGTTTTTTTCCCTACATGGCTATAATACTGAGGTGATGTCTCAAAGCAATGGTGAACTGATACTGGTAAGTTTGGAACGTAAGCAGTCTGCAATTATGCATACAGGTTTTCGTACACCACGCAGATGACTTGCAAAACTGCTGTCAAAATACCAAGCAAAAAAAATGTATTCCACTGATAACACAGACAAATCTTATGCCGATGCATTAGCTCTACATATAGCACCAAACAAAATAAATCCTTACAGAGGAATTGATGATGGAAAATTCTAACCTACCCCAAAACACAATAACAGACAAAATGCAGATTAACCCTCAGGAGAGAGGTTCATGGATCCCACCAATCAGTAACAGCCATCACATACTCAGTGCAAACAATTTTGCCCACAAAAAGCAGCATTAACAGACACCTTCAAAGTCTTCTTTGGGGAGAATTTTCAAATGAAGTAGGTTTGAAACAAAAAAATTTTTTTTTACTCTTCTAAGTGAGAGAAAAAGAATCTCATTACAAATTGAAGCATAAGAATATCACAGAAGCAGGGTCAAAAAGTAAACCTGGTTTTGTACATTTACAGCATTTGAAAGCAAGCAACCTGACAAGGCATTTTCTCTGGTGTGACTTGGCACAGAGTCAAAATAGGCCTCAGCAAAAAAAGAAAGAAGAAAGTTAGAGAAATGGATTTGCCTCACAACTGGATGTTTAGGTATTAGAGAATAACTTTTGCCCGGTAAATCATGCTCTTTAAAGTTGCAACAATGCAACACCAATACGAGACAGAGACACAGACAGACAGATGGACAGACAGAAGGAGAGAGTTATATTGCGAGGCATCTCACACAATACTTATTTCACTTCGCTGCGAAGTTCACTTTTATTAGTCAACTAGGGAATTGAGACACAGAATTACCACATCTAAGAATAATAAGTTATAGCTCCATTGGAGTTTTATTTTGCTTCAGTAGGATTACCTTAATTTGACCAGACATTGCATTTGAACAAAGCACACTTGCAGAAACAGTTGAAAAAGTAGTTCCTCAATAGACATAACAGCTGGAAGAGCATTGGCATGGTTAACTTTACCCTTACACACATCACATCACATTATTCCCAAACGTTGCTGGATTATGTATACAATCTCTGCCTCTGCACAGAAGAGACAGAAAAGCAGTTTGCATAAAGAGCAGTATGGAAGACTGGTGGCAAACCATAGCACATAAAAAAGCCATGAATTCAAATAGTCAAAGCACTTGGGGGTTAAAAATGTACATCTTCGTTTCATGAAAGACTCCATATCCATCTATCAAAGTTTTATGATGATGGTTTTCCAGGGCAAAACTTGTACTAAGGCTTGGGCAAACACGTGAGCAAGAGAAACACGCTCTTCTAAACTTGCTCTACTCTGTAAAACCAGAAAAGCATGACAGGACCACATTGCATGAAATATTATTGAGTTGATATCTGGATCGACATTGAGGGTATCATGTCACAAATATTGTGACACAAAGCAAGGCCATTTGGATTTTCTTCATTCACAGAGGAAGAAATTCAGTGTCCAAGATGGAGCAAGTCCAGAGAAAGGAGGAAGAATCAGTTCCCACAGACAATATGAATGCTCTCCATTTTCTCATCTCAATTCTGAGCAAATTGCAGCCAGAAGCATCATTTTTAAACAACACACAGGAGTTGACACATAATAATTTGGAAAGCATGCCAGCATGAAAAAGGCACAAAAGAAAATGTATTTGAATTGTAACTTGCTGAAGACAGTCAAAAACACATACATCTAAATCTTGTATTAAGTTTTGAGTCTTCAAAATAGTGAATTGTTTTCTTCTCTTTTTTCCCCCTCAAATATGCAAAATTGTGCCAGGTTGAATAAAGTTCTCAAGAAGAAATAATGAAAAATTGTTCTCATGATTCTCTCAAAACAAATTTCATGAGCAAAAGTTATTACTGTTGTGTTCAACACAAAAACAACACTTAAAAAACTTACATGATTAGCAGAAAAAACTATTCCTAAGTTATTCTCTACATCCATCTCTCTTTCCAGCGCACACTCATAATTGATTTAAGCTCATCTCTCTTTTATTCTTTATTTTTTTGTCAACAAATATGACAACACTTCCAAAACAAATTTATCTTACTCAACAATGAAGGGAAAACCAAATTCAACCCAAGACTTTTCAAGTCCATCTGAACACTGACCCATGGCAAAAGTTCCATCCAAATTTTTAAAAAGTGCAGGTACATAGATTCACAAAGCAGACTCAAATGGTTCACAAAATGGACTTCCATGGTTCCACGACTAAAAATTCAAAATACTGGTTGAGGACCGACTAGGTATAATGACTCCTCTGCCACTGGTGAGCATTTCCATTTGAGTCTTGTCTTCCGAGTTGATGGACGTCGCATCCTCTTCATGACTTCCTCTTATTCACTGTGGCGTAAAGATTGTCCTGCAGGAAAGAGACAAGACAAAATTAAATCACGCTATAAAATTCAGCTCTCCAAAGTTCTGAGCGAAAGTTTTTGATAATGTTTGGAGATCCTTAACACTGAAAAAAAGTGCAGATCAGGCTTATACCATGCAATGTTTTCCATGAATAGATTTGAAATAGTTCCTCAACTTAGGTTTTCTGAATGCAACCCTAAAACCAACAATAAATTAAACAAGAATAATATTTTATTGCATTGGATATTTGCTCATCTCCATTACTTAACAATATACTAAACTTTGGGAAGCAAGTTCTATTATTCCTAATAATGTTTCATTCATGGATTCTTTTCTTCTATAGGTGTATCAATAATAATAAACTTTTTCCTGGACTTGTGCTTTTTCAACAAAACTCAACCAAGCAAAAATGACTCCAGCAGTAGGTGAGTCAGAATGACTGATTTCATGTTGATGCAATATCTCGTGTGGTGCAAGACAAAATTCACACAGCTCAATGCAGTACAAATCTAGGGCACTTTTTTCCAAGATAAGAGGGCTGCATGCAAGGGAGATAAGATGGGGAAGAGAACCCACACAAACCCATGGAGAAATTGAGCCATAACACTCAAGCAAATTCTGAGTGACTATAACACAAACCCATGGAGAAATTGAGCCATAACACTCAAGTAAATTCTGAGTGACTATAACACAAACCCATGGAGACATTGAGCCATAACACTCAAGCAAATTCTGAGTGACTATAACACAATACCATGGAAACTAAACCTCACAAGCCAGCTTGACAATGTAGTGCTACAATGGAGGATCTCGGTGAGTTGAAGCATTCTGTTTGATCACTTATCAAAGCATGTTTAGCACTTGATGCAGACGGTATGAGAAAGTACAAATCATCTAAATTAACCCTTTGTTACATGAATGACAGAGAGATTATCATCAGCAGAAAAACCCAGACAACTGTTAGCACATTATCTCTCCAAAATACAAAAGCATTGTCATTTTTACTCCAAAATCTCACAGCTACGAACAGTTTAAGATTACAACTTTTCTCTCTTAAAATCTGAGCACAATGTGGCTAACTACTCCGGCTGGACATCTCAATCTTCGCTTATACCATCAATACATCATAAGCAAATATTGCTGGGACAGGATTATCAGGGTTCGTGCAGACCACATGGAACACATACACCACGATTACATCATTCTTTGATGATGAACTTTCATGAACACCGAGGGTGCTACGACCAACACCAAGACAAGTGCTTCTCCACAGAACTCGAGGAAAGAAGGTGGGGGTGTGTGGGTGTTGTCAGAAAGCAGAACAAGTTAGTGGGGTAAGGAAGAACAAGGAGGAGGTATTCTCTGCATAAAACTCACCGGCTACTATCTATTTCCAAGCTCCCTGGAACAATTCAAATTTGCATTTATCAGAGATGCTAAAGATGACAATGTTCATTTATCGTATGTGTTGGGCTGAGATAAGAAATGATGGCTTTCATTGATCAGAGGAAACGAAGACAATTTGTTTTCTTGTCAGAAATGCACGACAGTACAATTCTCTTAGATCAATGCTAGTGAAATGAAATTTTGCATAGTCCATAAAGACTGTCTAATCCAGGCAGTGTATTCATGGTCGGTGACCTCTTCAACTAGTTTGTCAACATTTGTGACAATTTGAGCAAGAACATTTGAAACACAGAGGCCTATTTAAAACCAAGAAATAGTATTGCTTGATACTGAATGATACACAACTCAGCCTCTCTTCCATAGAGAGGGTGAGGCTGATCAGCAAATAAGGCACATGAGGCTGCCTGTGACCCAAAGCCAAAGGGTTTCCCAGGTCTCTGACCCTGGCGGTTGTGTGTCCCATGGGTTTGCCATCCGTGGTGTGGTCATACTCCTCCCTCATGGAGAAAGTGACTTATTGTGACGTTGACAACATCGATTGTTTGGTTTCCGTGCATATCGTTCCCACCAATGCTGGATGCCAGTTTTGATGAACTCTTTTGTTCGTGCTGTGTTTTCTTTTCTCGCGCTTTTGCATTTTAAAACATGTGTAATGGGTCAATGGCATTAACACAATAAACATGTTTCCATCCAATAAGGTAGTGTCTACAAAACTGCTTTGGAAAGTCCTACCCAAATATTCACTAGACAGGTGCACTTGAGGTGTAAATTTGTGTTGGACTCCTGTCCTGTGAAAAACATTTGCATAGGTATTTCTACAAAATACTTGTGCGAACAGCAAATATCAATACCTATGAAAAATTGTGAGCTTTGCCTACAACAATATGAAGGGTTCAACTTTCACTTTTACTGATGATGTGTTCCAGATGTGATCAGCAAGAAAAAAAGGAAAAATTCTGGAATCCCTTCCACTAATGGGCCACACTAGTGGACTCATCCAAGGAAAGGGGCGTGGACCCCACTCCCTGGCAGGCCATAGCATCTGATTGGCTGCGAATTGCCTTGATGACTGCTGCAAATATGATATTCATCGTAACCCAATTCAGCTGGAAGCGCATTGTATACACCAGTTTGTCAATTATTCACACTTTATTGTCATTCTGTGGGTGGTATAACCATCCAAGATTGCATATGTGAGCTAGTAATCATGTAATAATTTGGATGTCATTCTGTTAGGGAGTCACTGTGAATTAAATGACCAACATTGCACCCCTTTTCTTGGATGAGTCCATTAGTATGGCCCATTACGGGATTAAAAAATTCCATCTTGGGGTACAAGCAGGAAGTAAAAGGGAGGGTTAGGAAGAATGGGAGAAGAATGAATGCTGAAGTGACTGAATTATGACAAATATCTCAACATAGATCTAAAGATTTCACATGGTGCATAACTCATAAACTGTGCTTAGCCTCTCCCAAATATATTTCTGTGGAGTCAACTGATGTAAACTACACCCATAATGGTAGATTAATTATTTTTGTCTTTCATCAAGCCACTGTTTTCACTACAAACTTTATGAATTCATAGCTAAAGGTAATATAAAACCTTGCATCTTTTGAATACTTTACCAGGGGAATACTCCTGAACCTAGAGCTAAAGTCACCATTATCTCCTCAGAAATTTTAGAAAAACACTATGCATCCTATACTTCAGTATAGATTCCTAGGTTTTAGAGGCATGTCATGACAAAACATGGAGAAGACTGATTCACCACTGAGGATGATAAGAAGCCACCCTATGCAAGCTACCTTGCTATGCTGCTCATATTTTGACATGAAGCAAGAACACTTGAATGCAGCCGTCATATCTTGGAATGGGCATTGATCTAGACCAGGGAGCTATAAATAGTCCCACTGAATGAAAAACTTTTTTTACACATTGTTCATTATCATTATCATTTTCAAAACATTTATTTATTCATTATTTCCCCCTAAAGGAAGACAGTATAATATATTTGGTTCAAAAGTACACAAATCCCAGAGCTGTAATTGATATCTGGTCAAGACACCACCATGATCTGTGATCAAGGCACCACCAAGACACATGATAGGCAAAACTCGCTATGGTGGGACAATTTTTAATGTCCCATCCTAGTTCAGTCTGAACTGCAGGATGTGCCACAGCCATCATGGGAAGAACAGTATAATATTTGGGTGTGAAAATACATTGATACTAAAAACAAACATGACAGATAATTTAACATTAAACAACTTATTCCATCTTACATGTTCCCACTATTTCAGTCAAATCTATGGAAAGGAGAAATAACCTGAATATGGATATGACTGAAAAGAGAATTTCCAATGATGAAAAAACATACCTCCCCATTCTGGGGTGCAAAGATATCGTCAAACGGGCTGCTCCCTTTCTGCAAACATAATTTAAAATACATAAATTTTGGGTAAAATGGAGCAATTATTTTGGTAAAATGCAGGACATTACACAACATCTTCAGTGCAAAAAAAAAAAGAAAAAAAAAGTGAAAGCATAAAGATGACATTTTTATGCAGGCATTTGAAATTTGAAATCAATTTTAGAGATTAATCAACAATAAGACCTTAAAATGAAATGGTGGCAAATGTATCAGATTAATCATAAACCAAACTTTAAAACATTGAAATCATACTGTATGCATGATTTACAGATGAGTTAATTTTACATACATTAAAACTTTTTTTTTTAATTCTATGACTATAATGTCTATCTCTCAAAAAGTGAATTAAAATGTTCATGTTCTCAATCTTTCATTACTCATAATTACCTTCCACATTGCATGAAGGCAGATTATGCAGCCAATTAGCACAAAGCTACTCAAATGGACTTTCTACGTGTAAAACTTGAAACAGAACATCATCCCAAATAAGTTGGATCTCATAAATCATTTTATTTTTAAGTATCATTCAGGACTCAATAACTCCCAACAACTATGTCAGATAGAAGCACTACTGTGAGGCTACTCAAGGCAATTAATTGTCATCTTTCCAATGATACTGAAACAAATGAAACAAAATCAGAATTAAACCCAAACTGATCATTTTTTGACTCATGAATGATTGTGCCAAAAATCACACTGCCCTCTTGTAAGCTGTGGATTCCAAGTTTTAGTAATCAAAATCTAAAATAATGAACAAGTTCACTTTTTCATTCAGATGATAAGTGGTGCAAGATAAACAAAATGCTAAAAGCTGCACCAACACACACGTCAACACAAAGTATACAAATGAAAATGTCAAATTACTGTACCTTAGCATATGTCTCAATCAAAAATTGGATCTCAGGTTTACGTTGTAGTGCAGGGTGATAAAAAAATTAACGTGACTGGATCATTACAAATGGGCACCTTATCCACCACTATTCCAGTGAAAACTTTTGTCAAACACTGTGAGGAAACTTTAATTGTAGCAGTTTTGATTTTTGACATGAACAACCATCCACTGTGAAAATGCACAATGACAAAAAATTTCAACTCACACCATCACCATCACTGGCATTCAAGAGAGTCAAATTCATTACAGAAATAAAACCGAAGGGTATTTTTTTTTTTTTTTCTTTTAAAGGAGGGAGGACATGCTTGATCAAGTTGCTGATATATTTTAACACATGCGCATTGTTCATATTCTGTGAAAGGGGTGCCAAGCTCAAGCAGGATGTGCAGGGAAGGATGGAGTGCAAAGGGCAGGCCTCCCATAACAACCGGTCTTGTTCCCTTGGTGTTGAATTGGGAATAGGGTCCGTGCTACTGCAGCATATTCATCATTGGCGTGTGTGAGCAAACTAAGTCCAAAAGCTACGAAAGAAGATTGGCATATAAGGAATGTTACAGTTGGGTTTGGTAAACATAAATAAACTGGGGGCAATTAGCATGAACAGTGAGCTGCACAGGAAGATTCTATGTTAAGAAAAGCAACATTTTATCCAGAGTATGAACATTTTGAAAATAGTTTCTATGATAGAATTCATCCATTACTGACACATAAACTTGAACAGATTTTTAACAAATTTACTTACTGGAATTTTAAAAAGGAAAAAAATTGTGATAAAAAAGGAAAGTTCATAAAGATATGTGTACGGGTAATCTTTTTCAAATGAAATTTTGTTTTAAAATTTTTCTTTAACATATCATACTCTGGATGAGGTGCCAAATCAACATTTTTGGAAATCACAAGAAGAAGAAAAAAAATCAGGTGATAATTTCTACTTGAGGAAAATCAAGGAAACTTGTAGCATGCATTGAATCAACATGCCACTTGCCTTCCCAAACTCTGAAAACATGTCTTCATGTGCAGAACCGTTTGAACACATCCCGCTGTCTGGCCACGGGCTACTGGACGCAGTGGACTCACCAGGCCAGGCTGATTCTCTGCTAGAACTCCCTGCAGATGCTGGTGATGACATGGAGGATATGGAGGCAGGGGACCCATTGCCCTGACTACACCTGGCAGTGCTGAAGGCTGTAGGACCACTGGGGGCAAAGGGATCCTTGAAGTCAGACTGGGAGGTCAAGGAATCCCAAGCCTGATCCCTCAAGAAACTGAACAGATTCTCGTCACTACCGGGGCTCTTCCGATTCTCAGAGCCAGTGCTTGGTGATGGAAGCCCGTTGGAGGCAGAGTTTGGCACAGATTTGCGAGGCTTGGGGACAGGCGGCGAGATCCCAGCAGAAGCAGAGGCAGGCTTTGTGCTGGTAGAGGGCTGGGGGCGTGGGCGGGGAGGAGGGGGAGGAGGTGCAGTAGCAGGGAGAGGCGGGGGTGGCTCTGTGGGGGAGGGAATGTGGAAAGCTTTTGAGCTGCCAGTCACAGAGGCAGCAGTTGCTGGGAACACATTCTGTGAGGCAGTTACTGGCGGGGAGTGCCCTTTTGTTGAACCCCAAGGTGAGCTTGCTGCAGCAGCCCCTGCAAGGGCTGGCTGGGGTGGCACCCTGGGGGGGAGAGGGGGAGGTGCAGAGGTAAACAGGCTGTGTGGCTTGGGGACTTGCACAAAGGATGTGTCAAATGGATCTTTGTCAGATTCCAGACTTTGGGACCCATCCAGGGGACCAAAGGGGTCAGACGTCAGCTGCCCTCCAGTGGGGGCAAAGGGATCTTTAGCTTTAGTTTGTTTCCCACCAGAGGGGGCAAAGGGATCTCTACTAGGCTGCCCATTGGAGGGGGCAAAGGGATCCCTAGTCTGTTGCCCACCAGAGGGGGCAAAAGAATCTCTACTTGGCTGCCCATTGGAAGGAGCAAAGGGATCTCTACTTGGCTGCCCATTGGAAGGGGCAAAGGGATCCCTAGTTTGCTGTCCACCTGAAGGGGCAAAGGGGTCACTTGCCTGCTGGGCAGGTTGAGCAGCTGAAGCAGGAGCTCCAAACGGATCCGCTCCACCAGCGAATTTGGGGCTGGTGGAGCGAATGACCTGGCCAGTGATGTCCACCTTCAGCTCATTGAGGGACCTCTTCGGCACAGCCACCTTGTCCTCAAACAGCTGCTTGGGCGACCGAATTCCTGGTGTGCCGCCAATGTCGACCAGATCTCCAAATGGATCATTCTTCTTTGGCTTGCTGGCCTCCTCTGCTGGTGCCGCATCAGTCGTCTGCTGCTTCTGGGGCTGCAGGATGTTGGGATCTTCCATGGCCGAGGGCGGGAAGAAGTCCTGACCCATACTTGGAGCACCTGGTGCGCCCTGGGCACCTGGGAAGGGGTGTCCGCTAGGCATGCCGGGCCTGAATGGGGGGACCCCAAACCCTGGCTGGACCATGGGCTGACCCACACCCCTCATCATCCCAGGGGTTGCCCCAAAGGGATTAGGGGCAGGGAACCCTGGCTGTCCAAATGGCTGTCCAAATGGCTGTCCTGGTCTGGGCTGTGGAGAGAAGGGATCGTCGGCAAAAGGATCGTCAGCGATGGGCAGCCCCCCCACCTCACGGGTGGGCTGGCCTGAGGGAGAGTCCTGGGTTGGCTGGGCTGGCTGTGGGGGGAGGGGTCCTGAGGAGGGTGCTGGGGAGGCACGGGGGCTCTGTGGAGAGCGAGATGGGGAAGGCAGTGTTGAAAAAGCAAGGATGACAGCCCTGCATGGAGGGATGTCAGGCTTTTGAAACTGTTTTCCTCAATATTTTAATTTTGATTTATTTTTTCTTTTCTTTTTCAATCATAATCATTATTTTCACTTTTTGGTTCATTTTTTGTTGCTGATTTCTTATTTTAGAAAAGCAAGCAAATTAATTAAAACCTGATTGACCTTTTCTTAGACATAAAAAGTTTGATAAGAAAATTATATCACTGCACTTAATTCTGATCCTGTTCTGTTGTTTCTATGCTTCTACCATCAAGACTTTGACAGATTTAGAAACAATACTTCAAAACATCAAAGCTGCTTGAAGACCTTGTTGCAATTTGTTTCTCAATGCAAGTAAAACAGACAAACTATGTTATATTTCATGTCTTAGGTTAGTGTTATGAAAAAGCACTCAAGAGATTTTGTGAGCAAACGTTAGCAACCAAAAACCACGCACACTGCAAATTTCTAGCACGGAGAAAAATATGCTTAATTATGAAGAACAATCTACAGACACTGCAAGATTCATACAGCGCATTTATGATCTACTGCTCAGGCACAATGCAATCTACAACTAGGGTGGCACTGATCTAGTCAGAAAATGATTTCTGACATTTTGTTAAAGCATGTTTTCGAAATATGGTTAGTATTTGAGAAATAGCATTTCCCATGCATCCAAAATCATTATGAATGTCCAGAAAGTTTTCATCAAGAATCCTAGGAATCAGATTTTGTTGTGCACAAAGCAGAAAGGATGAGAGGACGGGCGGGCAGAGAAGAAAGGAATGAAGCATCCAGACAGTGGAATAGAAGGAAGGAAAAGGGAACATGGGCAAGGGTGGGTGGGGGTGGGTGGGGGTGGGTGGGGGTGGGTGGGGGGGTTGCAATCTATGGCGAGTGAATACTGGCAATATGAAAGCAAGGGTGGAATCAAAAGATACAAACACATTCACAGTCACAAATCAACGGATGTCTGCCAGAGAGATCCCAGTGCAAAAATGTGGCGTTTTTATGTTCAGAGCATGGCTGCACATTTACATGCAACAGTGTTAAATCATGACATATGAAAGTTCTGCATACTCAATCATTGTATTGAGAAGAAAAAAATCAAGGCACACAAAAAAAGTTGCACATTTCTGTCTCTGGCACAGACCCAACACAAAGTGTAACAGCAAGATCATGGTGACAGTGTTAATGTCTACATAAGTAGATTCTAGTGAAGGATGGGGGGAGAAGTGGCAGATAGATACTGATAAATGCAATTACACACTAAGTAAACTGAATTGAGTAGGTGCATAGATGCATCTGTATGTATATGTCTGATTACATCAGTTGTGTATGTCTATGCATATGTATGTATGTGTCCAAACAAACATGTATGAATGTGTACATGTGTTTGTGTGAATAACACATACTGCTATGTGTGCATGTGTGAGTATTTGCATGCGCATGCATGTTTGTGCATGCATGTGTGTGTGTGTGTGTGTGTGTGTGTGTGTGTGTGTGTGTGTGTGTGTGTGTGTGTGTGTGTGTGTCTCTGTGTGTGTGAGAGAGAAAGATAAAAAAATGTTTGTGAAAGTGTGCATGTGTGTATATATATGTGTGTGTGTGTGTGTGTGTGTGTGTGTGTGTGTGTGTGTGTGTGTGTGTGTGTGTGTGTGTGTGTGTGTGTGTGTGTTTATGTGTGTACAACAAATGTGTTTACTGTCAAATACATGCATCATTAGAAAGAAAGAATTTTTTTTTAACAATAAAAGGCGCATCAAGCAAATGAAGAATAGATTCAAAAGTCAAGCAAATAAAGAGGCATACAAATCAGAATAATGCAAATACACCAAAAGCTGTTACATTAGCACAAGCACTTCAAGCCTCTACCACACTATCTATAATCTGATAGACTAGGCTACTATACACCCCCATGTATACAGACACTCTCGCTCATGTTTACATTGCCACACACAGAAGAGTAATACTCAAGCGCAGACATACACTCCAACCTTACACATTCAACCATTCAAACATTGTCTCACAACAAACTCACCAGTCCACAAAATCATACCCATTCATCCAGTTTTTCTTCCCATCACACCCACACCGTGCTTGTGCACTCAAAAAATGTGTGCATACACAGACGTAATTTGTGCAATGATGGAAATGCACATGCACACATATGCTCACACCTACCAACCATTCCCTAATATCCTCCTGTTACTCCTATGCACAAGAAATGATTCATACACACATGCATTCACACAAGCATACACATTTTCACACACACACACACACACACACACACACACACACACACACACACACACACACACACACACACACACACACACACACACAGCAACATTTCATGTACTTGAATGCATCTCTACTACAAGTCGCATAACTATTCATTCTTCTCAATCAGTCCGTTGAGCAGTCAGTCTGTCTTTTAGTAAGTAAATCATTCAATTGTAAGTCAGTCAGTCAGTCCTTCAGTCAGCCAGCCAGCCACTCACTTGTGGATGTTTGCACACACACAAACACTCACACACACACACACACACACACACACACACACACACACACACACACACACACACACAGAAACATTTCATGTACTTGAATGCATCTCTACTACAAGTCACATAACTATTCATTCTTCTCAATCAGTCCATTAAGCAGTCAGTCTGTCTTTCAGTAAGTAAGTAATTCAATTGTAAGTCAGTCAGTCAGTCAGTCAGTCACTTGTGGATGCTTGCACACACACAACCACTCACACACACACACACACTAAAAACCATCCCCTATCCCCTAATCCACATCTATCTTTCCACACAGACAACCACACACACACACACACACACACACACACACACACACACACACACACACACAAAAACCCATCCCCCATCCCCTAATCCACATCTACCTTTCCACACACACAACCACACACACACACACACACACACACACACACACACACACACACACACACACACACACACACACACACAAAACCATCTCCCATCCCCTAATCCACATCTATCTTTCCACACACACAACCACACACACAACCACACACACACACACACACACACACACACACAAAAACCATCCCCCATCCCCTAATCCACATCTATCTTTCCACACACACAACCACACACACACACACTCACACACATACACACACTAAAAACCATCTCCCATCCCCTAATCCACATCTATCTTTCCACACACACAACCACACACACACACACACACAACCACACACACACACACACACACACTAAAAACCATCTCCCATCCTCTAATCCACATCTATCTTTCCACACACACAACCACATCCTTTTCCTCCTCAACACATCAGCAACCACACATCCATCCATTCATCACTAACCCACACCAAGCCAATGCTCAAAAGCCTACTGTTCTACAGACCACAGCAACTACATGTACTACGACACAACAAGGCAACTCACGGCTCCAGGGAAGGCCATAGTGGGCTGTGCCTGTGGCATGCCAAAGCCGGGTTGACTGAGGGAGGATGAGCCCAGAGTGAACATAGCTTGGGAGGTGGGGGCAAATGGCCCCCCTATGGACATGGTGGAGGTGGAGGCACCAAAGGGTTGGCCCCCAAAACCTTGGGAGTTGGGGAACGCATTCAGCATGCCAAAGTTGGAACTGAGTCCGTCAAGATCGTCCAGGGAACTCTTGGAGGCGTTGTTAGAGACGTTGGTGGATGGCGTTGTTGCCCAGGCATCTTCCAGAATGTTGATCTGCTCGATGCCCTGCGAAGCACGGGGATACAGAAGTCAGGTGCTCTGTTGCAGTGGAATGGTGTTGGTGTGTTTACATAATCGTGTCCAACAAAAATTTCATCTTTTTTTTTGGTGCTCTTTTTCTCTGTATTAAAAGGAAAAGTGCTAAGGTTTTTTCAAAAGCAAAACAGAAATAAAGATATGTTCAGACTGCACATCTTATTTGAACCCCTTTATAATTTTCTCTAACATGAAAAGCTAAACTTTGTGTTTAAAGCTGAATTGTGTGCTTGCTTTTGGCAATGAACACGAGGTGAAGGTCATGTGACATGGATATTGTGACGTAGTACGCTACTAGTGTGACGTAGTATGCTACTAGTGTGACGTAGTATGCTACTAGTGTGACAGGTACGCTACTAGTGTGACGTGGAACGCTACTAGTGTGACGCGCTACTAGTGTGACATGGTACTCTACTAGTGTCACGTAGTACGCTACTAGTGTGATGTAGTATGGTACTAGTGTGACGTGGTACGCTACTAGTGTGACGTGGTATGCTACTAGTGTGACATAGTACGCTACTAGTGACGTAGTATGCTACTAGTGTGATATAGTACGCTACTAGTGTGACAAAGTGTGTTACTAGTGTGATGTTGTACGTTCAAAGTGGGACACAGAATGCAAGTGTCTCTGTGTCAGTTGATCAGAAAGTGTTATATATACCACTTATTTTGTAGTAGTCTGTATCTTCTGGTATGCTGTTGTGTTTGTGAAAATATCCTCAAATATTGTTTCAGAACCACCCCTAACTTAGCACATTTCCTTTAAGAACGTTTCATCACAAAATTCAGCTGAAAACAGAAACGCTTCAAAAGAAATACAAATCTAGAAAAAAGATACCTGCATACCTGACTTGGTACACCAAGACAGAACGATTTGAGAGATCTGCATTCTGTCAGTGCGTGAGAAGAGGAAGAGAGCAGCTTGAAGGCGAAGCAGACAAGGAGCTTGTGAGGCCATAACCAAACCCACTACAGCGAGGCAGCAGTGCATTCCACTCGTCCCATGCACATGCAGTTGCGTCTCGGTTACTGGAAGCTTAATCCTCTATCCTTTCTGCGTTTCTCTATCAATAAACTATTGCACACTGATAACTTGCAGCACTGAAAAAATGCTAAACATGTAAAAGCAGACGCTTGTTTTTCATTTCTTTTAAAATATGGAATACCTTGAAAGTACATTTAATGAAAGACAATGCAATTTTTTACAATATACACAGAAATTAAATACAAGTACAGACATAAAGAAAATACTCAGCATCACAATGTTTTAAATGTTCACAATGTTTTAAAAACCATCTTGAATAACACATGACCAAAAAACATTTTAGGAGCAGATTTCTCAATTTATGAGTGTGCCAAAGCAAATCCAAGACAAAATATTATATGAAAAACAAACTTCAGACAAGTAAATACTAATTGAATGAAAGGAAGAGAAAACTATTATTGCTAAAGCCATGGTTCTTTAAGGATAAGCACTGAAACGTGAATTATTAAAGTATCAAGGAAGGGAAGGACAAGTGAAATGCTGTGCTCGGTACTAAGGGTGGATTCGTTTGAAGTCATGCCAATCGGAGATAAAAACACTCACTCCAACACTAGCACCTGAAGGGACTACATCTATGCCGTGGTCTTCGTGGGGAGAAACAAAACAGACAAGACTACAAGATGCTCTGAAACATCATGGCTGATACTAATTTGTGACGCAGTACTTTCACATTCAGAGTGCCAGTTTTAGCTGCATAGAGGTCATTCTTCACCAGCTGACTACTTCGAGTCTTATCACCTTGCACAACTCCTGCAAGTGCCCATTTTGAAGAGGAAAAAAAACAAGGCATAAGTTCAGGTGAGTGCTGTGAGCATATCAAGTGCTGCCTGTAAACTAGATGGGATGTGTTGGAATGTTGATAGACAGAGGAGTCCTATATACAGTAGGTACCAATTGTGCAGGGGAATGCAAGCGGTAAGTCTTGTGTAACCTCAGGAAGGGTCAAGCATCCCACAGGAAGAGGCCACGTGTGTGGAAATGCGACAGTGCCCTGGCTGAATGCAGCACAGACCATTTGTGGTGAAACTGACAGACAAAAGTCTGTGTTGTGCAGGAGAGAGTAGAGGGAGGGGGTGCCACTGTAGGTCCCACACAACAGATAGATGGAAGTGAGAGTTGGGGTGGAGCAGTGTGAGTGAGGATGGGTGGGTGTGTGGGAGTAAGGGAGGGTGGGTGGGAGAAAGGGAAAGTGGGTGAGTGGGAGTAAGGGAGGGAGGATGGGTGGAAGTAAGTAAAGATGGGTGGGTGGGAGAAGGGAGGAAAGGTGGGTGGGAGTAAAGGAGGAAAGGTGAGTGGGAGTAAGGGAGGGTGGGTGGGAGTAAAGGAGGGAGGGTGGGAGTAAAGGAGGGAGGATGGGTGGAAGTAAGTAAAGGTGGGTGGGTGGGAGAAGGGAGGAAAGGTGGGTGGGAACAAGGGAGGAAAGGTGGGTGGGAACAAGGGAGGAAAGGTGGGTGGGAGTAAGGGAGGGTGGGTGGGAGAAAGGGAAAGTGGGTGAGTGGGAGCAAGGGAGGGAGGATGGGTGGAAGTAAGTAAAGGTGGGTGGGTGGGAGAAGGGAGGAAAGGTGGGTGGGAGCAAGGGAGGAAAGGTGGGTGGGAGTAAGGGAGGGTGGGTGGGAGAAAGGGAAAGTGGGTGAGTGGGAGTAAGGGAGGGAGGATGGGTGGAAGTAAGTAAAGGTGGGTGGGTGGGAAAAGGGAGGAAAGGTGGGTGGGAGCAAGGGAGGAAAGGTGGGTGGGAGTAAGGGAGGGTGGGTGGGTGTAAGGGAGGGTGGGTGGGAGTAAAGGAGGGAGGGTGGGAGTAAAGGAAGGAGGGAGGATGGGTGGGAGTAAAGGAGGGTGGTTGAGTGAGAATAAGGGAGGGTGGGTGGGTAAGAGTATGGGAGGGTGGTTGAGTGAGAGTATGGGAGGGTGGATGGGTGAGAGTAAGAGGGTGGTTGGGTGAGAGTAAGGGAGCATGGTTGGGTGAGAGTATGGGAGGGTGGATGGGTGAGAGTAAGAGTGTGGTTGAGTGAGAGTATGAAAGGGTGGATGAGAGTAAGGAAGGGTGGATGAGAGTAAGGAAGGGTGGGTGAGAGTAAGGAAGGGTGGATGAGAGTAAGGAAGGGTGGGTGAGAGTAAGGAAGGGTGGGTGAGAGGAAGGAAGGGTGAGTGAGAGTAAGGAAGGGTGGGTGAGAGTAAGGAAGGGTGGGTGAGAGTAAGGAAGGGTGGATGAGAGTAAGGAAGAGTGGATGAGAGTACGGAAGGGTGGGTGAGAGTAAGGAAGGGTGGGTGAGAGTAAGGAAGAGTGGATGAGAGTAAGGAAGGGTGGGTGAGAGTAAGGAAGGGTGGATGAGAGTAAGGAAGGGTGGGTGAGAGTAAGGAAGGGTGGGTGAGAGTAAGGAAGGGTGGGTGAGAGTAAGGAAGGGTGGGTGAGAGTAAGGAAGGGTGGATGAGAGTAAGGAAGGGTGGGTGAGAGTAAGGAAGAGTGGATGAGAGTAAGGAAGGGTGGATGAGAGTAAGGAAGGGTGGGTGAGAGTAAGGAAGAGTGGATGAGAGTAAGGAAGGGTGGATGAGAGTAAGGAAGGGTGGGTGAGAGTAAGGAAGGGTGGATGAGAGTAAGGAAGGGTGGATGAGAGTAAGGAAGGGTGGATGAGAGTAAGGAAGGGTGGATGAGAGTAAGGAAGGGTGGATGAGAGTAAGGAAGGGTGGGTGAGAGTAAGGAAGGGTGGGTGAGAGTAAGGAAGGGTGGATGAGAGTAAGGAAGGGTGGGTGAGAGTAAGGAAGGGTGGGTGAGAGTAAGGAAGGGTGGATGAGAGTAAGGAAGGGTGGATGAGAGTAAGGAAGGGTGGGTGAGAGTAAGGAAGGGTGGGTGAGAGTAAGGAAGGGTGGGTGAGAGTAAGGAAGGGTGGATGAGAGTAAGGAAGGGTGGGTGAGAGTAAGGAAGGGTGGGTGAGAGTAAGGAAGGGTGGATGAGAGTAAGGAAGGGTGGATGAGAGTAAGGAAGGGTGGGTGAGAGGAAGGAAGGGTGGGTGAGAGTAAGGAAGGGTGGGTGAGAGTAAGGAAGAGTGGATGAGAGTAAGGAAGGGTGGATGAGAGTAAGGAAGGATGGGTGAGAGTAAGGAAGGGTGGGTGAGAGTAAGGAAGGGTGGATGAGAGTAAGGAAGGGTGGGTGAGAGTAAGGAAGGGTGGATGAGAGTAAGGAAGGGTGGGTGAGAGTAAGGAAGGGTGGGTGAGAGTAAGGAAGGGTGGGTGAGAGGAAGGAAGGGTGGGTGAGAGTAAGGAAGGGTGGGTGAGAGGAAGGAAGGGTGGGTGAGAGTACGGAAGGGTGGGTGAGAGTAAGGAAGGGTGGATGAGAGTAAGGAAGGGTGGATGAGAGTAAGGAAGGGTGGGTGAGAGTAAGGAAGGGTGGGTGAGAGTAAGGAAGGGTGGATGAGAGTAAGGAAGGGTGGGTGAGAGTAAGGAAGGGTGGATGAGAGTAAGGAAGGGTGGGTGAGAGGAAGGAAGGGTGGGTGAGAGTAAGGAAGGGTGGGTGAGAGGAAGGAAGGGTGGGTGAGAGTAAGGAAGGGTGGGTGAGAGTAAGGAAGGGTGGGTGAGAGGAAGGAAGGGTGGGTGAGAGTAAGGAAGGGTGGGTGAGAGTAAGGAAGGGTGGGTGAGAGTAAGGAAGGGTGGATGAGAGTAAGGAAGGGTGGATGAGAGTAAGGAAGGGTGGGTGAGAGGAAGGAAGGGTGGGTGAGAGTAAGGAAGGGTAGGTGAGAGTAAGGAAGGGTGGATGAGAGTAAGGAAGGGTGGATGAGAGTAAGGAAGGGTGGGTGAGAGGAAGGAAGAGTGGGTGAGAGTACGGAAGGGTGGGTGAGAGTAAGGAAGGGTGGGTGAGAGTAAGGAAGGGTGGGTGAGAGTAAGGAAGGGTGGATGAGAGTAAGGAAGGGTGGATGAGAGTAAGGAAGGGTGGGTGAGAGGAAGGAAGGGTGGGTGAGAGTACGGAAGGGTGGGTGAGAGTAAGGAAGGGTGGATGAGAGGAAGGAAGGGTGGGTGAGAGTACGGAAGGGTGGGTGAGAGGAAGGAAGGGTGGGTGAGAGTACGGAAGGGTGGGTGAGAGTAAGGAAGAGTGGATGAGAGTAAGGAAGGGTGGATGAGAGTAAGGAAGGATGGGTGAGAGTAAGGAAGGGTGGGTGAGAGTAAGGAAGGGTGGATGAGAGTAAGGAAGGGTGGGTGAGAGTAAGGAAGGGTGGATGAGAGTAAGGAAGGGTGGGTGAGAGGAAGGAAGGGTGGGTGAGAGTAAGGAAGGGTGGGTGAGAGTAAGGAAGGGTGGGTGAGAGTAAGGAAGGGTGGGTGAGAGGAAGGAAGGGTGGGTGAGAGTAAGGAAGGGTGGGTGAGAGTAAGGAAGGGTGGGTGAGAGTAAGGAAGGGTGGGTGAGAGTAAGGAAGGGTGGGTGAGAGTAAGGAAGGGTGGATGAGAGTAAGGAAGGGTGGATGAGAGTAAGGAAGGGTGGGTGAGAGGAAGGAAGGGTGAGTGAGAGTACGGAAGGGTGGATGAGAGTAAGGAAGAGTGGATGAGAGTAAGGAAGGGTGGATGAGAGTAAGGAAGGGTGGGTGAGAGTAAGGAAGGGTGGGTGAGAGTAAGGAAGGGTGGATGAGAGTAAGGAAGGGTGGGTGAGAGTAAGGAAGGGTGGGTGAGAGTAAGGAAGGGTGGATGAGAGTAAGGAAGGGTGGATGAGAGTAAGGAAGGGTGGGTGAGAGTAAGGAAGGGTGGGTGAGAGTAAGGAAGGGTGGGTGAGAGTAAGGAAGGGTGGATGAGAGTAAGGAAGGGTGGGTGAGAGTAAGGAAGGGTGGGTGAGAGTAAGGAAGGGTGGATGAGAGTAAGGAAGGGTGGATGAGAGTAAGGAAGGGTGGGTGAGAGGAAGGAAGGGTGGGTGAGAGTACGGAAGGGTGGGTGAGAGTAAGGAAGAGTGGATGAGAGTAAGGAAGGGTGGATGAGAGTAAGGAAGGATGGGTGAGAGTAAGGAAGGGTGGGTGAGAGTAAGGAAGGGTGGATGAGAGTAAGGAAGGGTGGGTGAGAGTAAGGAAGGGTGGATGAGAGTAAGGAAGGGTGGGTGAGAGGAAGGAAGGGTGGGTGAGAGTAAGGAAGGGTGGGTGAGAGGAAGGAAGGGTGGGTGAGAGTAAGGAAGGGTGGGTGAGAGGAAGGAAGGGTGGGTGAGAGTAAGGAAGGGTGGGTGAGAGTAAGGAAGGGTGGGTGAGAGTAAGGAAGGGTGGGTGAGAGTAAGGAAGGGTGGGTGAGAGTAAGGAAGGGTGGATGAGAGTAAGGAAGGGTGGATGAGAGTAAGGAAGGGTGGGTGAGAGGAAGGAAGGGTGAGTGAGAGTACGGAAGGGTGGGTGAGAGTAAGGAAGAGTGGATGAGAGTAAGGAAGGGTGGATGAGAGTAAGGAAGGGTGGGTGAGAGTAAGGAAGGGTGGGTGAGAGTAAGGAAGGGTGGATGAGAGTAAGGAAGGGTGGGTGAGAGGAAGGAAGGGTGGGTGAGAGAAAGGAAGGGTGGGTGAGAGGAAGGAAGGGTGGGTGAGAGTAAGGAAGGGTGGGTGAGAGTAAGGAAGGGTGGGTGAGAGGAAGGAAGGGTGGGTGAGATAAAGAAAGGGTGGGTGAGAGGAAGGAAGGGTGGGTGAGAGTAAGGAAGGGTGGATGAGAGTAAGGAAGGGTGGATGAGAGTAAGGAAGGGTGGGTGAGAGGAAGGAAGGGTGGGTGAGAGTAAGGAAGGGTAGGTGAGAGTAAGGAAGGGTGGATGAGAGTAAGGAAGGGTGGATGAGAGTAAGGAAGGGTGGGTGAGAGGAAGGAAGAGTGGGTGAGAGTACGGAAGGGTGGGTGAGAGTAAGGAAGGGTGGGTGAGAGTAAGGAAGGGTGGGTGAGAGTAAGGAAGGGTGGATGAGAGTAAGGAAGGGTGGATGAGAGTAAGGAAGGGTGGGTGAGAGGAAGGAAGGGTGGGTGAGAGTACGGAAGGGTGGGTGAGAGTAAGGAAGGGTGGATGAGAGGAAGGAAGGGTGGGTGAGAGTACGGAAGGGTGGGTGAGAGGAAGGAAGGGTGGGTGAGAGTACGGAAGGGTGGGTGAGAGTAAGGAAGAGTGGATGAGAGTAAGGAAGGGTGGATGAGAGTAAGGAAGGATGGGTGAGAGTAAGGAAGGGTGGGTGAGAGTAAGGAAGGGTGGATGAGAGTAAGGAAGGGTGGGTGAGAGTAAGGAAGGGTGGATGAGAGTAAGGAAGGGTGGGTGAGAGGAAGGAAGGGTGGGTGAGAGTAAGGAAGGGTGGGTGAGAGTAAGGAAGGGTGGGTGAGAGTAAGGAAGGGTGGGTGAGAGGAAGGAAGGGTGGGTGAGAGTAAGGAAGGGTGGGTGAGAGTAAGGAAGGGTGGGTGAGAGTAAGGAAGGGTGGGTGAGAGTAAGGAAGGGTGGGTGAGAGTAAGGAAGGGTGGATGAGAGTAAGGAAGGGTGGATGAGAGTAAGGAAGGGTGGGTGAGAGGAAGGAAGGGTGAGTGAGAGTACGGAAGGGTGGGTAAGAGTAAGGAAGAGTGGATGAGAGTAAGGAAGGGTGGATGAGAGTAAGGAAGGGTGGGTGAGAGTAAGGAAGGGTGGGTGAGAGTAAGGAAGGGTGGATGAGAGTAAGGAAGGGTGGGTGAGAGGAAGGAAGGGTGGGTGAGAAAAAGGAAGGGTGGGTGAGAGGAAGGAAGGGTGGGTGAGAGTAAGGAAGGGTGGGTGAGAGTAAGGAAGGGTGGATGAGAGTAAGGAAGGGTGGGTGAGAGGAAGGAAGGGTGGGTGAGAAAAAGAAAGGGTGGGTGAGAGGAAGGAAGGGTGGGTGAGAGTAAGGAAGGGTGGATGAGAGTAAGGAAGGGTGGATGAGAGTAAGGAAGGGTGGGTGAGAGGAAGGAAGGGTGGGTGAGAGTAAGGAAGGGTAGGTGAGAGTAAGGAAGGGTGGATGAGAGTAAGGAAGGGTGGATGAGAGTAAAGAAGGGTGGGTGAGAGGAAGGAAGAGTGGGTGAGAGTACGGAAGGGTGGGTGAGAGTAAGGAAGGGTGGGTGAGAGTAAGGAAGGGTGGGTGAGAGTAAGGAAGGGTGGATGAGAGTAAGGAAGGGTGGATGAGAGTAAGGAAGGGTGGGTGAGAGGAAGGAAGGGTGGGTGAGAGTACGGAAGGGTGGGTGAGAGTAAGGAAGGGTGGGTGAGAGTAAGGAAGGGTGGGTGAGAGTAAGGAAGGGTGGATGAGAGTAAGGAAGGGTGGATGAGAGTAAGGAAGGGTGGGTGAGAGTAAGGAAGGGTGGGTGAGAGTAAGGAAGGGTGGGTGAGAGTAAGGAAGGGTGGATGAGAGTAAGGAAGGGTGGGTGAGAGTAGGGAAGGGTGGGTGAGAGTAGGGAAGGGTGGGTGAGAGTAAGGAAGGGTGGGTGAGAGTAAGGAAGGGTGGGTGAGAGTAAGGAAGAGTGGGTGAGAGTAAGGAAGGGTGGGTGGGAGTAAGGAAGGGTGGATGAGAGTAAGGAAGGGTGGGTGAGAGTAAGGAAGGGTGGATGAGAGTAAGGAAGGGTGGATGAGAGTAAGGAAGGGTGGGTGAGAGTAAGGAAGAGTGGATGAGAGTAAGGAAGGGTGGGTGAGAGTAAGGAAGGGTGGATGAGAGTAAGGAAGGGTGGGTGAGAGGAAGGAAGGGTGGGTGAGAGTAAGGAAGAGTGGATGAGAGTAAGGAAGGGTGGGTGAGAGTAAGGAAGAGTGGATGAGAGTAAGGAAGGGTGGGTGAGAGTAAGGAAGGGTGGGTGAGAGTAAGGAAGAGTGGATGAGAGTACGGAAGGGTGGGTGAGAGTAAGGAAGGGTGGATGAGAGTAAGGAAGGGTGGATGAGAGTAAGGAAGGGTAGGTGAGAGTAAGGAAGGGTAGGTGAGAGTAAGGAAGGGTGGGTGAGAGTAAGGAAGGGTGGATGAGAGTAAGGAAGGGTGGATGAGAGTAAGGAAGGGTGGGTGAGAGGAAGGAAGGGTGGGTGAGAGGAAGGAAGGGTGGGTGAGAGTAAGGAAGGGTGGATGAGAGTAAGGAAGGGTGGGTGAGAGTAAGGAAGGGTGGGTGAAAGTAAGGAAGGGTGGGTGAGAGTAAGGAAGGGTGGGTGAGAGTAAGAAAGGGTGCGTGAGAGTAAGGAAGGGTGGGTGAGAGTAAGAAGAAAGGGTGGGTGAGAGGAAGGAAGGGTGGGTGAGAGTAAGGAAGGGTGGATGAGAGTAAGGAAGGGTGGATGAGAGTAAGGAAGGGTGGGTGAGAGGAAGGAAGGGTGGGTGAGAGTAAGGAAGGGTAGGTGAGAGTAAGGAAGGGTGGATGAGAGTAAGGAAGGGTGGATGAGAGTAAGGAAGGGTGGGTGAGAGGAAGGAAGAGTGGGTGAGAGTACGGAAGGGTGGGTGAGAGTAAGGAAGGGTGGGTGAGAGTAAGGAAGGGTGGGTGAGAGTAAGGAAGGGTGGATGAGAGTAAGGAAGGGTGGATGAGAGTAAGGAAGGGTGGGTGAGAGGAAGGAAGGGTGGGTGAGAGTACGGAAGGGTGGGTGAGAGTAAGGAAGGGTGGATGAGAGGAAGGAAGGGTGGGTGAGAGTACGGAAGGGTGGGTGAGAGGAAGGAAGGGTGGGTGAGAGTACGGAAGGGTGGGTGAGAGTAAGGAAGAGTGGATGAGAGTAAGGAAGGGTGGATGAGAGTAAGGAAGGATGGGTGAGAGTAAGGAAGGGTGGGTGAGAGTAAGGAAGGGTGGATGAGAGTAAGGAAGGGTGGATGAGAGTAAGGAAGGGTGGATGAGAGTAAGGAAGGGTGGGTGAGAGGAAGGAAGGGTGGGTGAGAGTAAGGAAGGGTAGGTGAGAGTAAGGAAGGGTGGATGAGAGTAAGGAAGGGTGGATGAGAGTAAGGAAGGGTGGGTGAGAGGAAGGAAGAGTGGGTGAGAGTAAGGAAGGGTGGGTGAGAGTAAGGAAGGGTGGGTGAGAGGAAGGAAGGGTGGCTGAGAAAACGAAAGGGTGGGTGAGAGGAAGGAAGGGTGGGTGAGAGTAAGGAAGGGTGGATGAGAGTAAGGAAGGGTGGATGAGAGTAAGGAAGGGTGGGTGAGAGGAAGGAAGGGTGGATGAGAGTAAGGAAGGGTGGGTGAGAGGAAGGAAGAGTGGGTGAGAGTACGGAAGGGTGGGTGAGAGTAAGGAAGGGTGGGTGAGAGTAAGGAAGGGTGGGTGAGAGTAAGGAAGGGTGGATGAGAGTAAGGAAGGGTGGATGAGAGTAAGGAAGGGTGGGTGAGAGTAAGGAAGGGTGGGTGAGAGTAAGGAAGGGTGGGTGAGAGTAAGGAAGGGTGGATGAGAGTAAGGAAGGGTGGTGAGAGTAAGGAAGGGTGGTGAGAGTAAGGAAGGGTGGGTGAGAGGAAGGAAGGGTGGGTGAGAGTAAGGAAGGGTGGGTGAGAGTAAGGAAGGGTGGTGAGAGTAAGGAAGGGTGGGTGAGAGGAAGGAAGGGTGGGTGAGAGTAAGGAAGGGTGGGTGAGAGTAAGGAAGGGGTGAGAGTAAGGAAGGGTGGGTGAGAGTAAGGAAGGGTGGATGAGAGTAAGGAAGGGTGGGTGAGAGTAAGGAAGGGTGGGTGAGAGTAAGGAAGGGTGGGTGAGAGTAAGGAAGGGTGGGTGAGAGTAAGGAAGGGTGGGTGAGAGTAAGGAAGGGTGGATGAGAGTAAGGAAGGGTGGATGAGAGTAAGGAAGGGTGGGTGAGAGTAAGGAAGGGTGGGTGAGAGTAAGGAAGGGTGGATGAGAGTAAGGAAGGGTGGGTGAGAGTAAGGAAGGGTGGGTGAGAGTAAGGAAGGGTGGATGAGAGTAAGGAAGGGTGGATGAGAGTAAGGAAGGGTGGGTGAGAGTAAGGAAGGGTGGGTGAGAGTAAGGAAGGGTGGGTGAGAGTAAGGAAGGGTGGGTGAGAGTAAGGAAGGGTGGATGAGAGTAAGGAAGGGTGGGTGAGAGTAAGGAAGGGTGGGTGAGAGTAAGGAAGGGTGGATGAGAGTAAGGAAGGGTGGGTGAGAGTAAGGAAGGGTGGATGAGAGTAAGGAAGGGTGGGTGAGAGTAAGGAAGGGTGGGTGAGAGTAAGGAAGGGTGGGTGAGAGTAAGGAAGGGTGGGTGAGAGTAAGGAAGGGTGGTTGAGAGTAAGGAAGGGTG
>JAWQFJ010000571.1:52508-87037 GCA_034096865.1 Theodoxus fluviatilis
AAGGAAGGGTGGGTGAGAGTAAGGAAGGGTGGGTGAGAGTAAGGAAGGGTGGGTGAGAGTAAGGAAGGGTGGGTGAGAGTAAGGAAGGGTGGGTGAGAGTAAGGAAGGGTGGGTGAGAGTAAGGAAGGGTGGATGAGAGTAAGGAAGGGTGGATGAGAGTAAGGAAGGGTGGGTGAGAGTAAGGAAGGGTGGGTGAGAGTAAGGAAGGGTGGGTGAGAGTAAGGAAGGGTGGGTGAGAGTAAGGAAGGGTGGGTGAGAGTAAGGAAGGGTGGGTGAGAGTAAGGAAGGGTGGGTGAGAGTAAGGAAGGGTGGGTGAGAGTAAGGAAGGGTGGGTGAGAGTAAGGAAGGGTGGGTGAGAGTAAGGAAGGGTGGGTGAGAGTAAGGAAGGGTGGTTGAGAGTAAGGAAGGGTGGGTGAGAGTAAGGAAGGGTGGGTGAGAGTAAGGAAGGGTGGATGAGAGTAAGGAAGGGTGGGTGAGAGTAAGGAAGAGTGGGTGAGAGTAAGGAAGGGTGGGTGAGAGTAAGGAAGGGTGGATGAGAGTAAGGAAGGGTGGGTGAGAGGAAGGAAGGGTGGGTGAGAGTAAGGAAGAGTGGATGAGAGTAAGGAAGGGTGGGTGAGAGTAAGGAAGAGTGGATGAGAGTAAGGAAGGGTGGGTGAGAGTAAGGAAGGGTGGGTGAGAGTAAGGAAGAGTGGATGAGAGTACGGAAGGGTGGGTGAGAGTAAGGAAGGGTGGATGAGAGTAAGGAAGGGTGGATGAGAGTAAGGAAGGGTAGGTGAGAGTAAGGAAGGGTAGGTGAGAGTAAGGAAGGGTGGGTGAGAGTAAGGAAGGGTGGATGAGAGTAAGGAAGGGTGGATGAGAGTAAGGAAGGGTGGGTGAGAGGAAGGAAGGGTGGGTGAGAGGAAGGAAGGGTGGGTGAGAGTAAGGAAGGGTGGATGAGAGTAAGGAAGGGTGGGTGAGAGTAAGGAAGGGTGGGTGAAAGTAAGGAAGGGTGGGTGAGAGTAAGGAAGGGTGGGTGAGAGTAAGGAAGGGTGCGTGAGAGTAAGGAAGGGTGGGTGAGAGTAAGGAAGGGTGGGTGAGAGTAGGGAAGGGTGGGAGGGAGTAAGGAAGGGTGGGTGAGAGTAGGGAAGGGTGGGAGGGAGTTCTGAGTGTGTAGTGAAGACAGGGAGAGAGGGGGAGTGCTGTGTGCATGGTGAGGGACCCACTTGCTGCAGGGACATCAGCTGGTCCTCCAGATCCACCAGGTTGCTGGGCTCCGCTACAGGAGTGTTGTTGGTGGGCACCTGGACGGGAGACTTGCCATCAGTCCCTTTATTCCTCCTCTCCATGTTTCTTACATTGTGTGTGTGTCTCTCTCTCTCTCTCTCTCTCTCTCTCTCTCTCTCTCTCTCTCTCTCTCTCTCTCTCTCTCTCTCTCTCTCTCTCTCTCTCATCTCTTTTGAATCTCATTCTAATGAGGTTCACTGTTGGGAGAGATGTTCAGTGTTATCGTCATACATGAATTTGTATATGTACATGTGCACATCCATGCTTGCCTTTAGTGAATTTGAACCTTTGCTTCATGTGCATGCATGTGTGCAAGAAGGTGTGTGAATAAGCATGCAAGCAGGTGCAATTGAATGTGTTGTGTGTGTCCATAAGTATTCTCTCTCTCTCTCTCTCTCTCTCTCTCTCTCTCTCTCTCTCTCTCTCTCTCTCTCTCTCTCTCTCTCTCTCTCTTCTATCATTAAAGAATATACTGGAACTCGTTTGGATAGTTTTGTATTCATGAAAGTTTCTGCACTGAATAAATGTCCACAAGGATGTCTCGCCTAAGTCTCAGCAATAAATGAATGAATGTCAGAAGTCACCACTCATGGAAACAATTCTAGTCTATTTCAGTAGCTAGCACTACATGGTGCATTTGACTGCTGGGCATCCTACATATTAAACAAAAAAGTTTCAATCACAATACCTTTCCACTCTACAATAAATTAGTAGCAAGCTCTTGATACCAGAGTACAGGCATAATTAGTGATGTGTCACATTGGCCTTTTCATTTTCATTTCATTAAAACTTACCTTTCTGGAACCATCCTGGTTGAAATATTTAAAGAATATAATCAGATTCTCCCCATCCAATGCAGTTTCTGATTTCAAGAGCAGATTTTTACCAATTTGAAAGTGTTTTTTTTTACTTCTTTAAAGCAGACTGTTTAATACATAACCAAAAATCTGCTTAGGATCAACAGAAAGTTTTGAACCACAGTCAGGGATCAAACTTGAGACCCCCTGCTGAATCCTCAAGTGCCAATGTGACATCTCTAAGAGGTTAAGCATGCACATGTCATGCAGTTAAGGCAAAGGCTAGCCATGATACAGGTATCATTAGCATCACTGCCATCTCCAGTCGGAACAGAAAAGACCAACCCAGAACTATTATTCTTTATCCTACTGTAACTTGGGATTCGAACAGTCTATATTAGTCTCAAAGTAACATCACTACTTGATTCAGTTACTGCACCATCTGTCACAGCACCTAGTTAAGCATTTGTTCTCGTTGAAGTAAATGCGAGGAGTTTATAGAAACTACATACTCAAAGATTTTATTTGGCCCTAGAAATGAATACTGGTGAACTCAACTGTTGATAAAAATGTTAATTTGCATGAGTCAGCAATGACAGTTAGGTTCATTTTACATAAGTCAATGAAATAAATCGCAAAAAACTGGATTTTAAGGGGAAAATGTTTTGTTGGGCTGTGTTTGTTGTAAATTCCTCATCCAATTGAAGACGATTCAATCACAGTTACTGCTCCTTGTTCATGGGTAGGCTTTCGCTTTAACTATTCACACCCGTGTAAAAACATATCACTTTAAACATCACCGCAATCATTCTTATTTACCAGAAAAGGTTTCTTATCACGAAAAGCAAGTAGCAGATGCACAACATAACTTTTCCATGACATAACAGTCATGCCCTAATGCAACCTTCTTAAAACTGCATGCAGAACTAGAAGAACTTGGTTCTACCTGTGACACAGTGGTGCAATAACCTATGCGGGCAGTGCTGTACCTTGCAGTGGATCTACAACGACACATATGATACCTCCCAGACTTACCTGGTAGACAGTCTCTGTTCCCTCCACAGGGGCTCCGTTCTGTGGCACCTGGTCAGAACAATGACAAGATGTTTTCATCAGAAAATCACTGCCAGGTCTGCATTTAAATGAAAACAAAGAACTACTGCTAACTTTCATGTAAAGCAAACACACTGTCTTCCACGGTGTCAAATGACAACTTTCAGGGCCATTATGCCTGTTGTAGTCAAGATTTCTTAGGCCGAGTTGAGATTGACAAGTCAGTGCACCAAAAGTTCAAGTTCCAGAACATTAGGCCTAGGACCCAGCACTGCGATGTTTGCCGCCAGAAGCCACGGGCAACAGAACCATGAGAAGACAGAACATGAGTTCCCATTCCATGCTTCAACTGGATCCGATACTGTTGGTCACAATTTTTTTACTGCATTCCATCTCCCAAATTCTATTTCAGTATCATTGACGGGAAAGTTGACCAGAGATTCCGTAATGACAACCACTTACTATGTCCATTTTGTGGAGTTGTACATGTAGAAGATGAGGAACATTTTATATGCTGATGTGCAACATACAGTGACTTGCACGTAAAATAATTTGGGCATTGGTTACCCAATAAATTCTACGTACCTATGTCTAGTTTGTGTACTGCCATAATGCAGGGCCGTAATACAAGAAGAACTAAATCTCTTGCAATGTATATTTATGATGCTTTTAAAACACACAAGCATCTTGCATAATGCAGTAGGTATTTTGTTCTGTGACAAAATCAGTGAGGATCATTATTCTTTTTTATGGTAGTTGCAATGGGCTGATAACCGTATGAATAAAACTCAAGTTCAAGTTGAAGTTCTCTCAAATCAGTTCCAAGCATATTATGATGATGATGACAGCAGAAACATTCCACTGAAGAAACTTTTTTGCCCCAAAGGTGTGGACAATCCACGCATGGTCATCTATCCTGACAGGCTTGAGAAAGATGCCCTGGGACCATCATAATTACCTGGTAGACATTTTCTTGGCCCTCTGCTGGTTTCTCTTCTGTTTTGGTTTCCTCTCCCTCCTTGGCCCCCTCTATCTCCTTCTTCTTCATTTCAAAGACCACTTGGAAGAGGTCTCTCAAGGCAAGCACCACAGACTCCGCCTGCAACATTCAAAGCAGACATACATGGACATTGAGCACACAAGGAAGTTCCACTCCCAAATATGGTTGTGTATTGAGCAATGATATGCCCAATGTGGTAGTCATGGCACAAGAACAAGTTTTTTTTATTAAAAAAAAAAAAGATTTATCACAGTTTCTCTCCTCCTTTTTTTTCTTTTTTTTCCCATCATTCTTTATTCAAGAATACAAAGTTTACATACATGAATATTAACATAATGGTGCGTTGGATGGGCGGAGGCTGCATCAGGGGGAGGGATAAAGGGAGAAGGAGGGGAGTACAGGGGGAGTACAAGGGGAGGGAGGGGAGGAATGCAGAAAGAAGAGCATTTCCCTTGATATTCTGGTTTTACAATGGAAGGAAGGGCGACCATCTTTTCAAATGTATGTGCAGTTTGTCGTTCCGAAATGCTATTTGTTTTTCAATATCTTCTGTGGCTTGTAGGACTTTTCTAAAAGTATCTATACTAATTTTGTAGTCAAGACATTTAGCATTAAATATATACTGTTTAGCACTGAATATTATAAGATTTCCAACGTCATTAGACGTAGCATTTCCAAAGAATACCGTTTTTCTATTAATATTGATCGAAAGAGTGCGACGTTGTAGATATAATTGTAAATCAGCCCAGAAGGCCTGAATCACTTCACACTCCCAAAACACGTGTTCCAGTGTTTCTGGATTGCACAAACAAAATCCACATAGAGATGATGATACTTTTCTTATTCTGAGAAGAAAGGTGTTGGTTGAGATTATACGATGCAAAAACTTAAACTGGAAATTTTTCAATCTAGTATCTATTGTGCATTTTGATGCAAGTTTATATGCATGTTCCCAGTCTATGGCCTCGTCCTCAACTGATCTTTTCCATCTTTCTTGTGATCCTATGCATTTAACATTATTTTCCTTGAGAAGGATTTGATAAAAGAAGCGTGTGCATTTGCACCTCTTAGCCATTTGTTTAATTAGAGGTTCCAGCTCATTTCCCCTTTCCCTATTTGCAATAATGTCCTTCCATGCTGAGGGGATAGCATGCTTTACCCGCTGATATGTGAAACAGTCTTCCATATCAAGACTATGCCTTTCCTTGAGCTCATTAAAACTGATTATTCTATTTTCTTTTATAACGTGTTTAATTTGTAGTATTCCTTTTTTTGCCCATTTTCGACATTCGATCGGGGCATTACTTTGTTTTACATGTGAATTGTACCAGATTGACTGTTCAAGGATATTATCGCTTGGATTTGTAGTCAACGCAATTTTGCTCCAGTGTTTTAACACATCAAACACAAAATTATTATTTTTAATGTATTTCTTTAAATGGTGTTCCGTAAGCACTGAATTAAAATAGTTGTCACCCCCAATCTTTTCCAAGTAGTGCCTAAAGCTGATTTTCCATTCGCCTTTATTGTTATCATTTATGTACCGTCTAATCCAGTTTGCTTTTATTGCAGTAAGGAAACTTTGTAGATCAACCATCTTAAGACCCCCATTCTCTGTATTCTGAATGATTACTCTCCTCGCTATTTTGTCGGGTTTATTGCTCCATAGGAAAGAAAAAAGATCTTTATTGATTGCTTTCAAAGTCTTATCTGGTGGGTCTGGGAGGGTTGTTAGTGGGTATATAATAATTGGGAACAAGTTGATGACAAGTAAAAGGTCATAACTGAAGAAAACAAGATATTAAGACCACTCACTGTAAAGGGAGACAACACATAGCAAATTAACATAGTCATTACGGACATTTGCTTGATAAAACTAGATTATATCAACCATCATTACTCAATGTTTTCATGATGTAAACATTTTCTTTTTTCTTCAGCAATTTCATTGATTAATTGTTAAAAAGAGATGACAACGAGGTATCCTTATAAGCCAGAACTTTTGTGTCATCAAGGCCATCTACAAGACAACAATTTCAGCAAATCGCCATAATCCATCCATCCATAGAAGTGAACATGTAGACATTCAACATAAATCTACATTCTGCAAACACAACCTTATCACTGAACCAAATCATGATGAATGATCGCTTCCAGCAATAGTTATCTCAAAGATGGAGGCAGACGGGCTCTAATGCATGCTCCCTACCTACTCGGACCACTCACTGCTTTCTCTGTTTTGATGGCGTAGAACTTGTGTGTGCCATCACCTGGACCAAAAATGTAACCGAAGGCTCGGTGGTCGGACACGTCCCTGGCTATGAATGAAATCCTGTGCACTGGGTGAGTGTGGACGCTTGTCTGCAAGAAAAAAAGGAAAGTTGAAGAGATAAAAGAAATCATAAAAGCATCATTTTTGTAAATAACAGCATTCATGCTTTCTTCAAAGCAAAGAAAATCAACAAAAGAAAGATTTTACAAACATCTCATCCAAGTTCTAAAGATAATGTTTACATTTTCCAAAAAGGTGAAAATTAAAATGTTTTTTTTTAAATCTCCAACTTCTCAGGGGCCATTCATATGTGAATTGGGTTAAAATGATATTTTAATGAATTTTTTAGTCATGGTGACATGACAAACTTGTTAGAGAATTTTATTTGATCACAAACCTATTTTAACTCTGCCCTACATGATTTGTAAGAGGTGAAGATCTTAGGACATCATGAGTTGATTTGCATTTATTCTAAACTATTCTAGTGATTTCCGTGCTTAATGGCCTTAAACAGTCTATGAAGGCTGTCAGGTTCTGAAACTCCGTCCATCTATCCATTTATTTTAAATTCTGAAAACAACAATACATAGCACAGCTTTTACCTGATTTTTCTTAACTTGCAAAAGCAACAAACTCTCAATTAAAGCTAGTAACTCCTATGAGCAGTTTTGCATCCTGTACCAAAACTTATTTCTCTATAAAGATTCCAGAAAGATTGAATGGATTCAAGAAAAAGAGTTTAAAATAACACTGATCTTTAATGGAATTATGAATTAAATTTTCACGCAATGGTTTGAAACAAAACAGGAATCATATCCCAGTATTTTTTCAAGGGCAGACAACAAGCCAAATTTTCAGCAAATGTCATTGGACATGATGCTGACAAAGTAATAACTATGATCTTTCCTTCAATTTTATTCAACAGCAAACCATTTCATCAACTTACATGGTAGAAACAAAGGAGGAAGAAGAGGAAGAAGAGGAAGAAGAAGAAGAGGAGGAGGAGGAGGAGGAAGAGGAGGAGGAGGAGGAGGAAGAGGAGGAGGAGGAGGAGGAGGAGGAGGAGGAGGAGGAGGAGGAGGAGGAGGAGGAGGAGGAGGAGGAGGAGGAGGAGGAGGAGGAGGGGGAAGAGGAGGAGAAGGGGGAGGAGGAGGAGGAGGAGGAGGAGGAGGAGGAGGAGGAGGAGGAGGAGGAGGAGGAGGAGGAGGAGGAGGAGGAGGAGGAGGAGGAGGAGGAGGAGGAGGAGGAGGAGGAGGAAGGGGGAAGAGGAGGAGGAGGGGGAGGAGGAGGAGGAGGAGGAAGAGGAGGAGGAGGAGGAGGAGGAGGAGGAGGAGGAGGAGGAGGAGGAGGAGGAGGAGGAGGAGGAGGAGGAGGAGGAGGAGGAGGAGGAGGAGGAGGAGGAGGAGGAGGAGGAGGAGGGGAAGAGGAGGAGGAGGAGGAGGGGGAAGAGGAGGAGGAGGAGGAGGGGGAAGAGGAGGAGGAGGAGGAGGGGGAAGAGAAGGGGGAAGAGAGGAGAGAGAAGGAAGGAGTGAGGAGGAAGGAGGAGTGAGAAGGAAGGAGGGAGGAGTGAGAAGGAGGGAGGGAGGGAGGGAGGGAGGGAGGGAGGGAGGCAGGGAGGGAGGGAGGCAGGGAGGGAGGGAGGGAGGGAGGGAGGGAGGGAGGGAGGGAGGGAGGGAGGGAGGGAGGGAGGGAGGGAGGGAGGGAGGGAGGGAGGGAGGGAGGGAAGAGGGAGAGAGGAGGGAGGGAGGAGGAGGGAGGGAGGAGGAAGGAGGGGGGAGGAGGAGGGAGGAGGAGGGAGAAAGAGGAGGGAGGAGGAAGGAGAAGGAGGGAGGGAGGGGGAGGAGGGGGGGGGGGGGCGAGAAGGAGGGAGGAGGACTAGGGAGGAGGAGGGAGGAGGAGGAGGAGGAGCTTACATGGTTGACCTGGTCCCTGATCTGCAGGCCTTCCAGGGAGATGCTGATGAGGATGCGCTGCTTGTGGGTGCCTGAGGCCTTCACAAAGGCCTTCAGCTTCTGCATCTTTTCCTGGCACATCTTGTCACCCCTCGCCTCGGGAACATCGTCGATGCCGATCAGTTTTGCTCGGAATGTCAGTCCTTGTCTGAACTTCTCCTCCAACTCTTCCTGGGTGGGTCCTTTCATTAAAAAACCCAGCAATGTTGTAAACTAATGAAAGATGGAGAAAATATGTGAGTCAAGGGAAGCTATGTATTGTCTAGATCTTTGTTTCTCTGTAATATAGGACTGTATCCCACTCATCAACATTTATTATACTATTACAAAAAGTTTTCAATGTCTCTATTTAAGAGAGGAAAATTCGAAGATACACAAAACACACACACACACATACACTAAAGTCACATCTTGAATATAAACTGCAGATTTACTAAAAACAAGACATCATCTTACTGCCATTTTCTTTTCATTGCCTTTATATTCAGCGAGATTTGAAAAAAACTGATTTTGTCCAAGAAGCCAATGATATGAATTCAAGTTGAAATCACAGAGCACATTTCAGCTAAATTTCCAGCACACACTGATATGAAAAAGCCAACTTTTCTTCCAGTCCACACATATATATACATCAGCACGAACATCTGCACAAAAACGGAACAGTCAGCTATGTAGATCAACCATTCAGAAAGCTTTCACCAGTAAAGTTGACCTTGGCACATCAAAGTCAGTCAGGGAGACCTCTGAACCTGACCTCATCTGAACCACAATACACAGCTCTCAATCACACCCACTACCTGATGGTCAGATGCTGAAATACTCTTAAAGAGTTCAGTGAGGGGACATGGGAAGCTGCCTTGAACAAAAAATAAGTTATAAGCTATTGGTAAAACTTGTCCATTTTCACCCCATATGCAGTGTTGTGTGTTATATCTGCTGTCAACATAACCAGTAGAGGAAGACCTTACCCTCTTTTCCTTTCTCTTTCTTGGCGTTGTTTGCCATGCTGGCAGACTGGGTGTTCCTCTCCTTCCCTTAGTCCTGCAACTGACCTGAAATACACAACACACCGGGATTTAATGAGTGCATTTCTGTCAGCAATCAAGATGGTTGTGTGACTGACTGACTGATTGACTGACTGGCTGGCTGGCTGGCTGGCTGGCTGGCTGACGTATGGACTGACGAACCAACGGACAAACACACACGCACACACACACGTACACACACACACACACACAGACAGAGAGAGAGACACACATAAAGATATGCTGAAAGACAGACGAGAAGGACAAGACAGACAGACAAATGAGGCAGACAAATGAGACAGACAGACAGACAGACAGACAAATGAGACAGACAGACAAATGAGACAGACAGACAGACAAATGAGACAGACAGACAAATGAGACAGACAGACAGACAAATGAGACAGACAGACAGACAAATGAGACAGACAGACAGACAAATGAGACAGACAGACAGACAGACAAATGAGACAGACAGACAGACAAATGAGACAGACAGACAGACAGACAGACAAATGAGACAGACAGACAAATGAGACAGACAGACAAATGAGACAGACAAATGAGACAGACAAACAAATGAGACAGACAGACAGACAAATGAGACAGACAGACAAATGAGACAGACAGACAGACAGACAGACAGACAAATGAGACAGACAGACAGACAGACAGACAGACAGACAAATGAGACAGACAGACAGACAGACAAATGAGACAGACAGACAAATGAGACAGACAGACAGACAGACAGACAAATGAGACAGACAGACAAATGAGACAGACAGACAAATGAGACAGACAGACAGACAAATGAGACAGACAGACAGACAGACAAATGAGACATACAGACAGACAGACAGACAGACAGACAAATGAGACAGACAGACAGACAGACAGACAAATGAGACAGACAGACAAATGAGACAGACAGACAGACAGACAAATGAGACAGACAGACAGACAGACAAATGAGACAGACAGACAGACAAATGAGACATACAGACAAATGAGACAGACAGACAAATGAGACATACAGACAAATGAGACAGACAGACAAATGAGACAGACAGACAGACAAATGAGACAGACAGACAAATGAGACAGACAGACAGACAGACAGACAGACAGACAGACAGACAGACAGACAGACAGACAGACAGACAAATGAGACAGACAGACAAATGAGACAGACAGACAGGCAGACAAATGAGACAGACAGACAAATGAGACAGACAGACATACAGACAAATGAGACAGACAGACAGACAAATGAGACAGACAGACAAATGAGACAGACAGACAGACAGACAAATGAGACAGACAGACAGACAGACAAATGAGACAGACAGACAAATGAGACAGACAGACAAATGAGACAGACAGACAGACAAATGAGACAGACAGACAGACAGACAAATGAGACAGACATACAGACAAATGAGACAGACAGACAGACAAATGAGACAGACAGACAGACAGACAGACAGACAGACAGACAGACAGACAGACAGACAGACAAATGAGACAGACAGACAGACAAATGAGACAAGACAAATGAGACAGACAGACAGACAGACAAATGAGACAGACAGACAGACAGACAAATGAGACAGACAGACAGACACACAGACACAGACACACAGACAGACACAGACACACAGACAGACAGACAGACAGACACTGAAAAGAAGAGTAGAAGACAAGCAACCGACTGTTTCTTTCATGAGCAAGTCTGGCCCTGAAGAGGGCCGTTTGGGGGTTGTACTACCGCCGATGCGGGCCCTGGGGGAAAATTTGGCTTAATAGACAGACAGACAGACAGACAGACAGACAGACACTGAAAAACAGACAAGTGGATAACGGGGCGAACGAACTAATATAAACAGATTGACTGCACAGGCCAGGGAAAGGCTAGAAGGATGAATGCTGGGAGAGGAAAACCAAACAAGCCCAACCAGCAGGGAAGGAGACTACGCTAATAGCAGTGGTCAATGATGGATGTGGGACTTCCTAGGCAGAAGTGACCCAGGTGGCTCATGTTACCATGGATACAGCTACGCGGTCCCAGGTGGGTGTGCCCTTTGACAACACACCTCTTACAGACACGCCCGCTGCGTACACACGTGACGGGACAACTGAGAGAACAGAGAGCGCAACACACACAGGACTCTACATGTACTACTCAGTAGATGAGAGAGGCATACGGTACGTTAAAAAAGCCAAAAAGTTCTACGGTTCGAGTCAAGAAGACTGCGAAACTTGCTGGGGGTAACCTCCTACGACATTCAACTGGAGGACAGTGTGAAGAACGCACAGAATACTGTAGATAATTAGGGTAGACCGTAAGCTAACAAGCCGATGGAATTCAACTGCTCAAGAAGACAGACTGAAAACCCATGGCTATATCTTCCTACAACATTCAATGGAAGATCATATACCATGCATTATATTATTGGCCTGTTCAGGAGAGGAAGTGTTCGCCGTGCTTGCCTCTTGAAAAGCGAGTTTTGGGGGAGTGGAGAACGCTGCTCAAGTTTCTCCTGCTGCTGCTGCTGCTGCTGCTGCTGCTACTACTACACTAGCAGACGCACGAAGGCCTTTCCACGAGGTGAACACAGAGCACTTGCTGGCAGAGTATGCCACTGGTCCAGAGGAGATGACTAAGGCAATGGAGTTCTGCAAGTCAATAAGACTATGACTGTGCCTTCCTTTTGAGGGCACACAGGCGGGATGATGCATAGATGAGTCAAAGCAATCGGTCTCTACACACAAGCGAGAAGCGGCTATCAATTTTTCATAGCCTGTCTATAGGCTGTGATGCAGTGTCGACAGTGTTTGAGATGACATTTCTCGTTTGTCCAATTTTCATGCAAGAAAAAATCCATTTCTTCTCCCCCAACTTCCTTTTTTTCTCTTCTAAAGTCATACTTTTCGGATGCATGGAAAAATACCCATAAATCCAAAACACATTTTAAATGGCACAGTATGACGGATTCCTTGGTTACAAATAAACTCTATCTCCAACTACTATTACTACTATTGCTATTACTGCTACTGTTACTACTGCTTCTACCACTCCTACCACCACCACTACCGGGTACCTCAAAAAGTTTCGTTCACAAGTGTCCTTAGTTTTCTGTACGTCATTAAGCATGAAAATGTTAAAAATCACGCCCGGCTATGGAAGTTAATGAGCGACTTTTTTGGAAATTATCTCCCTTGCCGCCGCTTGGCGGCGCGTCGGCTCCAAGGGGCTTGGTTGGTACACAGTGACAAGTTCTTTCGCTTAGATTAGACCTGAGTGTTCGAGGTTTTTTTTTTTGTTTTCTTGCTGTCGCTTTCAAATCTGTTCACAGTACTAGGCTGGCTGGTTTACTTAGATGTGATTTTTTTTAATGCGTGCTAGCTGATATTAGGTTTAGAGCTTGAATTTTCGATATTACACAAGTTCTTTTTCGCTTACAACTCCAGTGTTCGAACCAATGAAAACCACGGAGAGAGATGGCCGTTTCGTTCCTTGCATCTCATTGGCCAGCTTGTCATGAGGTCAGCCCGTGATCACGCGCTGACCTCATGACAGTTGTAAGCGAAAAAGCGAGTTGTAAGTGTAGATGTGATTTTTTTTAATGCGTGCTAACTGATATTAGATTTAGAGCTTGAATTTTCAATGATATTACGCTTACAACTCGCTTTTTCGCTTACAACTGTCATGAGGTCAGCGCGTGATCACGGGCTGACCTCATGACAAGCTGGCCAATGAGATGCAAGGAACGAAACGGCCATCTCTTTCCGTGGTTTTCATTGGTTCGAACACTGGAGTTGTAAGCGAAAAAGAACTTGTGTAATATCGAAAATTCAAGCTCTAAACCTAATATCAGCTAGCACGCATTAAAAAAAATCACATCTAAGTAAACCAGCCAGCCTAATACTGTGAACAGATTTGAAAGCGACAGCAAGAAAACAATATAAAAAAAACTCGAACACTCAAGTCTAATCTAAGCGAAAGAACTTGTCACTGTGTACCCATTCAGCGTGGCTGAGACTAGTGAATATAGTCTCAGCAACAGGTTGGTCACGTGATAGCCTTAAATCTTCCATAACATGCATACCACCGTTCTGAACACAGAGTCTCGGCCACGCTGAATGCCATATCACATCGTGAGTGTATTCCTCCGCTTGTTGTGATACACTCGTTAATGGCAGCCATGTTTTCGTCAATTCAATTTCTAAACATCGATTTCCCATGAATGTAAAACTTGTATGCGGTAAAATTCGAATCACAAGAGTGTAATATTGTGAACTCTACTAATTATAAGGACTTTGAATACAACAGCAATATTTATACTTCATTGAGCGAGTAAGGCAACCAATCCCGTCTGCATAATCTTCGATACACACAGAAACCCACTGAGTGCTTTTGCTGATGAGGAATCATTAATTTAATGTATGCTTAGAAGGATAAAACTTAGAAAAACTGCTTCTGAGCTATCCGATAATATCGAACTTCGGAATCGGACGGATTCCTACAGAAGAAACTTCCATTCGATTACTGACTCCATCAGTCGACACCGAATGATCGAAGTGTGGAGCTCGTCAAACAGTGTGAAGGCAGTTAGACCACAGGTTCCGGCCAGAAAGCATTTACTTGCGAGAGTATAACCATAGATTCACGAAATCAGCCCGGAGCCATAGGAATTCTTTTCGCTGCATTTATAGTAGGTCCAAAGATCGCGTGTATTACCAAAGACTATTCATAACTGTAATCTTTGGTATTACTATACACAATCGCACGTGCTCAAGGCAGATTGCAACCTTATAGACACGTTCGCGCTAAAAGTAGTTCTCAAATGATTTCCTGAAAATCTCATAGATTAGTTTTATTAGAACACCAAATTTGTGTTTATCTATCGGGATAAATAATTGGAGTGAAATAGAATCGCCTCTTTTTACTCTCAATGGTCTTCTGATCATGTTGAATTTTGATTGGTAGAATCATTGGAATGCGGAACCGAAGTCACGTGACCAACCTGTGTCAGAGATAGTATCTCTGTGTTCAGAATGCTGTGTACCAACCAAGCCCCTTGGAGCCGACGCGCCGCCAAGCGGCGGCAAGGGAGATAATTTCCTAAAAAGTCGCTCATTACTTTAATTATTTATTATTAATTGTGAAAAGAAATTATGTTGCACAACACTTGTAGCCAGACAATAGAACAGGATGACGTGACAGTATCGACTTCCTCCAAGGCAGTAACAGGACACAATATTTCATGCGAGGGAGAACGAATAGCACAGGAAATTGGCGTGATCACTCAACTTGCCTGTCTGTCATGATCTGTCACACCACTTCCTAGTTGCCGAGGGCAGCTTTATTTAGCCATGGACATAGTATGATGGGAATGGAGTACAAGGGTGAGATGGAGAATGAGTGTGGGGTTTGAGGTGGGGTCGCGGTGGAGTATAAAGAGTATGAGGGTAGTGTGGAGCATGAGAGTGGAGTATGTGGAGTATGTGGATTGTTACATAGGGGGGTGGGATAAAGTACGAGGGTTGGCTGTGAGGGTGATGTAGAGTATGGGGGTGGAGTATAGGAATTGGGTAGGAATGTGGAGTATAGTGGAGTATTGGGGTAATGTCAAGATACCGGTACGTAAGAAATTGATGGGTGGATGTTGTATCCCTGCAGGATCATCCAGTAATTATATAGTTCAGCAGCACCGACCCACGTGATCACCCTGTGCAATCCGACAGCCTGAGACGCAAAACTGCTATCCACAGTGGGCCAATAAAACCTTCTTTGCCTTGCATCCTGCCTATACAATGCATACGTGACTCATCGAAAAGCCATTCCACAGCCCTTCACCACATAATGGGTGTCGTGTGCGGACAGGCCCCTAAGTCTGAGGTTTCAGGCAGATGACTGCGTTAGCGTGCATTGTCAAAGCCACCTTGCTTTCGGGACGACATCGCGACCCGCTGGTCAGCACCCTCGACTCGTGAACTGATGGGCAGCCGGTGTGATGGTCTGGGAATCCCTTTGTAAGTGGAAAAACACTTGAAATTGAGATTTAATATAATCAAATTCTGAGCTAGGGACACATTATTTCATATAAATGTCATCTTCAAGGTATTCGATGCTCAAATCCAACCATTTCTGCTTTATGGTGCTGAGATATGGGGGTTGAGCAGCTGCGAAGAGACAGAGTTCATCCATGTATGCTGAAAATGTTTCTGAATGTGTCCAAAAGAACACCTAGTTTGATGGTTTATGGTGATACAGGCCGTTCGTTATCCATTGTACATTTTGGCTATACTACGATGTGCAAAATACTGGTTACAGATACTGAAGATGGGTGATAAAAGATGACCGAAAAGGGAATACCAAAAGATGATAGGTACTGGTAACGCAAATTGTTGTTGGGCCATGAAATTGAGAGACATTGTCGCAAGATTGCGCAAGGGGAGTGAAAGGGAAAGAATAAAGAATCCAAAATTGTTCAATTGTCTTTGACTGGTACGTTAAGGACGGACGCTAGGCGTTATTTTTAGTAACTTGGGTCAGAGGGCACGACCGGTTACTACCCACCTGGAAGATGGGAGGGGGTTTTCACTATGAACAGGGGGATGAATCGAATGTTCTTTTCCTAAGGTCACGGATTGAGGCCGTGGACTTTGTCCTCGCACGTGTCTGTTCGCGTGCTATGACCTCGTGATTGGAAAATTACGAGTGATTTCATTGGCTAATGAGATCGAGGACGCTGACCGTTAAGCGTTTTGGCGCCTTGGAGCTTCACTTCACCGCTTACTGTCTGAGTGAGCAGATGTGTCGTTAGCGCGCTCCGCTAATAGACACGCATGCAGGCATGCCGCCTGATGCGTGGGCTAGCACCTAGTCGCTTGGGCACCATTGCGAGGGNNNAGCTGCAACGACTCTGACAGTCACAATTCAGAGTCAGGTACCAGTCCGAGACGGGGCAAGTCCATCGTCCAAGTCGGTCAACGCCCGCCAGATGTCAACAGTTCCGACACTGCCAGTGGTGGTCTACCTCCAGTCCGACCCCCCGAGGGCAACAGCAGTCCTGCCGTGACGAGGACCCGCAGCGGCCGCATTGTTACCAGACCAATCCGCTTCCAGGATAACTAACAATTTTTTAACATTGTTGGAATGCAGGACACATTGATCTGAACTTTTAACTTTTAAAGTGAATTTATCTCCCTTCTCGGTTATCACAGACTCTAATGAATAACTAGCCACTGGGCTGATTTTTGCAAAATCTCAAAGAGGGGAAGATGTCGTGTTATCATGTTTATCACTTGGTTTCGCCTGCGAGTTTATCACTTGGTTTTGTCTACGCATTATGCGCGCATGCGCCGGGGAAATTGTGGGCGCCATGTCTAGTCCCGGAACACGCGGAATTATACTGTAAGAAGAAATAGTAAATTCTCAAAGTTGAAATACTAACAAGCCTCCAGTCTTTATTGATTGAAGAAGTACAACGCTCGGAACACAACAAAGTAGAAGGCCATCTAATCATCTGCTGTCGCGGCCCCCATACTCAACGTCAACAACTCCGTGTATATCTTTGGATCAGTCTGATCGACTGCATTTATTTCTGGGATGTTGACGATGTACACGCCTTCTACCGAAACATGCCTGCGGAGATGCAAGCCATTCTGGGGTCAAAGAGTGCTTCTGAGATCACTGTATTGACGATCACTATTATCTGCCTCCGTTCCCAGAGGACAGAAGCGTCAGCAAGGTGCTTGACTCACTTCTCAACAAGGCCTACGATCTGGTGTGTTCAGTTTTGAACGTTTGGCCTTCAGCTTTTACGGAGTCTGTCGATGATCTGAACGTCACATGGCAACACAGTGCGCTTGCTGCTGCTCTGAACGGAAAGGCGTGGTCTTATGTATCGACTTATCACGAATACCTCGGTCTAAAGTGCTTGCACTTTTATCCTCCCGATTACTGGTCGTTGTATCAATCGCTTAACAGCACCTGGTGATAAACACGGAAACAGATCAGACGAACACTATCAGGTAGCATCATCACCTCCATTCCCTAGGCAATATTCCAACCCAACTTGGCTGTATCTAAAATCAATGGCACTAGAGTGTGCTTTCGCTGCTGTCTCAGGTACCCAGATTTACTCCTGGATGGGGAAAGGCAATGCGAGTTGAACATCTTGCCCAGGGATACAGATTTGTACACTACACCCGCTAGCCACGTCTGATAACAGACGAGAGCTCCAACCACTGGACTATGTCCCACAGCTTACTTCTATAGACCAGAAAAATCGTGTTGCCAAGGTTACACCACTGCAGTGAAAAACCCAGTCCCTCGACATCGATCTGGCCTCCAGGAAACAGATGAATTTCAGGAGCGTACCACCACTTCCGGCTGTCAGGAAAGTACGATGGCATGAAAAAAAGTGAAAAATAAGGTAGTTCAACGCGTCCATTAGCTCCAATTTGTGATAAACTTGTCATTTTCTCAGTAGCCCTGATCTCCCGAACGAACCAGAAAGCACCCCCAATACCGTAACATTTAAATAATAACATCCCAAGCTCTACATGTAGGCTATATTGTGTATCCACCAGAATCCAGCTCAGTCAAAGTGCAGCGCTTGACACTGAGAAGTACTTTGACAAGACAAATGTCGCGCGCTCGAGAGCGAATAGTGTCAGCAAGTACAGTGTTCCAACGGACTGTTTCCGATGTTTTGAGACGAATTAATCAAGAGACGCTAAGCAGCTCCATGAGTTTGCTGGGAAAACATCCGCACCCTTGCTTTCACCTCCAGCAGTAATCCTATGCAAAGCGCGCCGACTTTGCCAACGCTATCTTTTACACTAACAGATTTTCTTTTTCAGCTAGCTAAATCAGGAAACAACGTTTGTTCACAACCGTCACATCACTTGAAGAGACGGTTTTGTTCAAGTTGTAACAGATACAAAACTTGTTTGCTCAACTTCAAACGGGGAAAAACTCTACCAACAACTTTTAGACCCACCCACCCATCCACGTGAAAAGCAGAAAGCAGTGAAGTGGTACGGTCACGTGTCAAGAGGCAGTGGGCTGGCCAAGGCCATCCTGCAAGGTACCGTACCAGGTGGGAGAAGGAGAGGCAGGCAGAGAAAGAGGTGGGAAGACAACATCAAAGAGTGGACAGGCTTGACATTTGCTGACTCAGCGAGCCACAGAGGATAGAGATCGATGGAGGAAGATTGTCCGAAAGTCATCAGTGGTGCCTCAACAACCCATCTCAGGGTTAACAGACTGAACTGAACTGAATCCATCCAATTACCCCTTCCTCCCCACCCCCTTTTTTTTTAACAGCTCGTCTGATGCTCCTCGTTTGTGAAGCTGAGTCACTGAGGGGACTCGGTGAAACAAGTGGGAACGACAGCGTTTAAGTTTCGTGACACGCCCTGTCTGTTTCGAAATGAATTAGCAAGCAGATTCGAATTACCTCCTCCTTCCATCTTCGTCGTCTGTTTTCTCTGTACCTCTCTCCTGTAAGTCTCCTTCATTCGGGTTTCTCATAGTCATTTCTCATCGTGTCTCTTTCCCTCCTTCTGTCCGATCCTTTATCTCCTACCCCATCCTGTTTTTACGTTTTCGGCCTCCTTCCATTCATTTATCGATGTCCAATTTCTTAAATGCGCCCTCTTCTCCATCACGATCTGTAACGTGACCAATCAAAACTGCGAACTTGCATCAAACAAAACAATGTGTTCTACCTCCAACCTCTGGCTATTTTTTCTTCTAGCCATCCGTTGTTCATGCCTCGAGCAAGACTGACCACCGCTCCATCTAAAAGCGCGCCTGTACGTGTGTCTGTCCAAAAGTCCGCGTGTCCCATAGAGTGATAGACAGTGATATGTTCGTCCGTCTCTTCCTGTGTCCGTAAGGCTATGGTTATATCTGCCCGCGTGTTACTTTGTGCGTCTGCACTAATATCTGTTTTCTTAACGTCCGTCTGTCTGTCCATCCGTCCGTCCGTCACTCCTTCAGTCCATATGCGCGTCCGTGTGAGAATGCATGTGCATGATCGTGTCCGTCCGTCAGTTTGCCCTGTCCGTCCGTCCGTCCTCCTCTCTCTCACTCCCTCTCCCTCTCTCTCTCTGCTCCGCATCACATCCCAGGCTTACCAACCCAAAGCCCTAATGCTAACCAGCATTTAGGGATGCAGGTGAGACGCACCTATCGGTACATGTCGCCTCACTACCTGTGAGCGTCTTGAATACCAATACGCTGCACAGCCAGAGTAGCTTCAGGCCGCTGTAGTGATCTTTGTCCAGGTCAAAGTCATAGGGGTCAGATAACTAAGAAGACTAGATAGTGCAACCCTCATGAGGTCCAACAATGCGAGGCAGGCACAAACAAGCACGAACTACTCTGTATGCAAGGCCTACATGTTGTCAGATATGGCGTGAAATCAAGGAAGGTTTCGAGTTTCGAGTTTCTAGATCTTGTTCACACTCCGAACAGACCTTACACAGGATCAAAAAAGGAACGTTTGATATTCTAATGCATAAATATTTCAAATTGCATAATTTTGTTGGTAGTTAGCTCTTTGCTTTGCAAAAAAGTTTCTGGCATCAAAATAATTATGTAATAACGATTTTCAAAAATAATTATAGACAAAATTGAGCACTTTGTGATTCATTCTTAAAGCAATAGAAAATGTCATCTTTGCATATGTACCAAGGTTTTCATAGTGGTGATTAATGAATCGATAAAAACTGCACAGCTTTCTTCATTTGTGCTGGTTTTGGAGATACATGTATTACATACAAAATTATCTTGCATCTTTCCCATCAACATGGATGTCTTCAATTTTCACACTTCCAAACGAAAATGAAAACAAAAAGCAATTATGATAGTCAATGCATAACTGACGACCATCCCTTCTCAACACAAGTAACACACTGCCAGAGTCACTCAATATTCCCTTATCAGCCGGAGCCGTACCTTGATAATACCTTGATAATGATGTTTACTTCAATCATGTTTTCCATATCGGTGAAATGCCACTGATTGATACTTGACCGTCTGTGGTTTTGTTTACTTACACAGTCTATCCTGTGAATGACAGTTAAATGTTATCTGATTACCTGCTTAACATACTTGAAATGATTCACTCCATTTCAGTATCTGGGTTAGTAAACAATATTATGTCTCTGTCTGATAATAAGCCGGCATGAGATAAGACAACAGTACAAAACACTTTAGCACCTTTAATGTTTTTATTTCCTTAGTTTGATTTTGTATGCCCTTTGGTGTGAACACTTTTTACTTTATGCCCATTTTCACAACTGACCATTACCACTATCTCTCTATACCTAGTGTAGATAGCCACTTGTTTAAGAATTTGATTTATCAACATGTGTACCTACAAGAAGCTGATGAAGAAAACATCACAAACATGCACAAAGTATAACATGTCTCCCTTGGAGATAGCCAGTGTCACTTTGGAGTGATATGGAGTCACTTCCTTAAAATCAAAAGGTGCTTTCAGATAAAGGGAATACATATAGCAAGAGATGATAGAGCACATACAAGCCCCACAGTAGCACAAGGGTTAAAGTAGCTGAATATCTGTTGGCAACTAGAATGTATGCAGAATGAAAGAGGAAAAGAAAGTCTTTCAAAAATACCAAAGAGACGGTACATAGGTTGCCCACCGGAACATATGTGGCAGAGCATGAGAAAACAGGGCAGAACTATGAAAAATGACAAAATGAGATATTTCAACCATGTATTCATGCAATTTCCTTTTTTTTAACACCAGTATAGTCATTGAAGATATCTTCAGTTTTTACAGCAACAAATCTCAGGAAAATGTATATGTGACTTGGTGCACTGACAACTTTACTCTGAGTTTTCTCGAAAGTTATTTCGTGTACTTAAGTCTTGCTTCTCATGCCCAGCCCCATACCTGGGCAGGAAGAATCAGACACAAGAGGAAAGGACCACACAGGTATCGAGATATAATGGCCAGATATGATAAACACCAAATGATATGGTTTTCCCATTTTACTGTCTGCCTTCTTGCCTATTGTAGGGTAAATTATGCGTGAACTTTTTTTTCATGTGCATACTAATAAGGCTAATTGACAAGCTGGGTAGAATAATATGGCGGATGAGCACAAACGTTGATTGATGCAGGACCAGCTGGCTGGAGGTGATTAGAAGTGAGTGGCAAGAGAGCAGACCAGGTCAACTAGGTTGTCAGGTTGGCGGGAAAATGAAAACCTCAGAGAAAAGCTTGGGTAAATGAATAAAGTACCATACTGCCATTCTCTACTGCTCCCTGTCATGTCTTCCTACCTCTTCAAACTCCTCATTCCAAGGTTAGCAGTCATATGAGGAACAACAGGCACAACAGACAAATTTGAGTCAGCCCACATCCATCCATACCTTCACTGGTGGCATGTGTGTGTGTGTGTGTGTGTGTGTGTATGTGTGTGTGTGCAAGTGTGTGTGTGCATGTGTGTGTGTGTGCATGCATATGTGTGTGTGCAAGTGTGTGTGTGCATGTGTGCATGCATCTGTGTGTGCAAGTGTGTTCGTGTGTGTGTGTGTGTGTGTTTATGTATGTGTGTTTGTGTGTGTGTGTTTGTGTGTGTGTGCATGTGCATGTGAGTGTGAGTGTGTGCGTGTTCTATAAATGGCAGCAAAAGTGAAGTACAGTGTTGTACGAGACATCATGCATTGATTTCAAGCCCTGGACAAAACATTGATTTTTCTCTGCACTGCAGACCCTAATCACAAAACAGCTCAGCCTATTGAGCAGAAAAGCAGTTGGCAACAAAGCTAAGTGATTTATTGGTGGCTCTGGAAAGTTTTCCTAAGCGAGGGAATTGATTTTGATGTCAGAGTTCAATTTGCCAAAACAGAGGCTGGTAATCCACTTTCCAGGAGTTCTGGGCTCTTATCCAGTGGATGAGTTGGGCTCCGGTCCAAAAGTTTCACAGGGGATGCAGAATGCCACCAGTACACAGCACTGTTACTGCAGAACACCCATCTAGTCTGCCTAAGTATATGCCGTTATCAGAGGGCTGATAGGATTCCCACACATAAGACTTGGCCATGTGCACCTAGCATCTCCATCTGTTCCCTTCCTTTTCACTTCCTTTTTTTCAAGCTATGGACTATGTCTTTCCAGTGTTTTAATCTAAGGCAGAGATATTGGATCTATATAGCAGTGTATCACTCCTATCTGGAGTCCAAAACACTTTGTACACTTTACCCCCTGATTGTTGGGCCATGATTGATCCCACACTGGCATTTGACAACCCAGTGACAGTCAGAGAAGATGCCAGCACCATCTCCACTCCCTGAGGAGTGTTTCCATCTAATGCTGGCACATGGCCACATTCAGGGTTAATTGCAGAACACTGTGCATTCACTGCCCTGGAAGGTACTCTGTAATACTCCTGGGTAATGTACATTTAGTTTGCCCTAGTCTATCTCAGTGCCACTGGGGTTACATGAACACAGGGTACTCTGCCAATAGTTTTTTGCTCTTGCATCTTCCTCTGTTCTCCACCACCTTTTGGAAGTAAGGGAAACTGTCCAGTTTTCTTTTAATTAATGTTATCTTCCCATCTTCTTTGTCTTTGGCGCCTCCTCCTTCCTCTGAACATCTGATCCAAACGGCTATTGCTAGAGGTTACATCCTGGGCTGGACATCAAACTAGACCAGGGAGTTAAAAATAGTCCCACTGTAGTGAGTTTTGTGTACTGTGTGTCACTTCAATGCCTTGATCATGTATCACAGTGTCGTCTTGACCCGATATTAATTTTAGCTTTGGGATTTCTGTACTTTCGAACCAAATATAAGATATTGATACCTCTCTTGGGGGGGAAACAATGCATAAATAAATGGAATGTCTTTGAAAATGATAATGTATGATAAGCAAGAAATGTTTAATACAGTGGGGCTATTTAAAACTCCCCAGTCTAGTTTGGTGTCCATTCCAGATGTAACACAAGCCTCCATGATCAGTTGTTGCTGTTCCAACTCCACTTTCACATTCTTTGTAGACCTATATCAAGGAGGATAAAGGCAATGTAGACTGCTTGCATTATGCTACAAATGTTTTGATACAGTATTAAAAAAACCCACCTGTTCTCACTTGCCCATGAAATGACCATTTCAATAAAAGAGACATGGAAACCACATATAAAATAATTTGTTTGAAAACATACGTACTCTCAAAATCCAATGTTTCATGCCCATGCACAAACACATCTGCATGTGCACATGCATGCACACACACTCACATACAAACATAGATACACACACTAAACACATTTTCAGTAGCATACTCAGGCTTCACTAATATACATGCAAACATGCACTTACATAACATGTTTTATCTGCCAAAACACTCTCTCTCTCTCTCTCTCTCTCTCTCTCTCTCTCTCTCTCTCTCTCTCTCTCTCTCTCCTGTCTATCTCTCTGTCCATCCATCTCTTTCTCTCTCCCTGTCCCCTCTCTCTCCTCTTCACCCACCCAACCACCAACTGCTAAACTGATGAATGCACTCACAAACATATTCTCAGGGACAATTTCAACAATGCCTGTTTCTGTCCACAAGGATCTCCAGTTTAGGAAGGTCAGGTGTCTGGGGTCAAATGTCATGGAGACCTTGGCCATTGCTTGACCTGACCCACATAAATCTCATCTGCATTCCAGGTTTCTACATGAAATAAACAAATGTGGATGGGCAGAAGGTATTTTAGCATTGTTGGAAAGTCTGCTGGACAGATGAACAAAGAGGAGTGTAATAAGTAAAATGAAGGCAAGCCCACAGAGCAGGATGAATGGAGAAAACAGATCACAAGAGCATAGAAAGGATGAAAGCGAGAGCTAACGAGGAGCACTTGAATGGGAAGCAGGAAATGATGCAACATGAGCCTTGCATGTGTCACTGTTTTTGTAAGAGAGAAGTATATTCTACATAAGATTTGATCCCAATGAAATATCTTTTAGTAAATGCTTTACTAGTCCTAACAATCTCTTGACTGGATTTTAGGGAGAAAAAAAAGTTGTGGTTATGTTAAGCCTGACTGACCCTTTTTTCTATTGTGCTAAAAAAAGAACAAACGGAAGAAATCGATGGTAATCTAATCTTCCCAGCCATATAAACACTCAAGGAATCCATTATTTAACTCTTAAGATCCTGTACTGCCCATTACTGCCCACCCTGCTCAATTCTGTACCGACCATAGCCGCCCACCCCATGTGGCCGTTACCGGACTGCATGATCCTTACAGGACTGGGGAATGAAACACATGAATGACTTACAGGACCTTAAGAGTTAAGTAAAAAATAAGTTTTTTTCCAGTGAAAGAGAATTTGAGATTTATGTTCAATCTGGCCATGCTACCATAACCAGAACTTTTTAACAATATAACTAATATCTTAGTTACTATAGACTGCATGCTGCCTGTTGCTTTTCATTTGTAGTTTTTTGTTTGTTTGGGATTTTTGTTTGTTTTCTGAAGCTGCTAAATTTTCTGTTTTCAGTTGCAGTTTCTTTTCTTTGAATATGTATGTGTGAACAAGTCAAATGTAATGAATAGAGCTAAAAGAAATATGGAACATAAGTAACAGGAGCAAAACATTTTAACATAACTGCTTCTTTCAAGCTGGAGATGAGCTGATTAAGTTATTTTAAAAAAATAAAATTTACATATTTTCCTATAGATCTTCTAATTCCAACAATCTTGCCTCTAATATCCTTATTTTTCTACTTTTACAAACTCTACATCCATCAGTGACTACTTCACTCGTTCTAAAATTTCCTCAAGATGAGTTCATGATGACAAAGATTATTTGAGGGCACTCCTGCCTTAAAACCACGACACAAACATTGCCAAGAATGTTCCCATTGGAGCCAACCATTCTGTAAGGCTGAGAATTTCAAGTCAGATTCACGCAGAAGCAGCCAAAGTCCAGAAAAGCACAGCAAGGACCAAAGGTGGCTGCCAGGCTCAGTAGACCTGATGGACTTTGTTCGGTGCCATGTCTGACTGCCCTTGACCTGATTTTTGCTTGAGTGCACAGACTGCGCTACAAGGACATGCACCGCGGCCTGCAGGCAGTGCCGTCAGGCATCAGACTTCACTGCCATTTGCACTGCTCTACCCATCAATGTCCTCACACACGCATACACACGCACCCATGCATGAATGCTCATGCACACATAAGGGGATACTCACACACATACACACACACACAGAGACACACACAGAAACATGCACATACACATAATAATGTGTATACACACACACACACACACACATAAACAAATGCATACACACACATAAGCACACACGCACAAAGGCACATGGCATCCTTCAAAAACACAAAGGCATAGGCACATAAACACACACACACACACACACACACACTCACTCATAAATGAAAAAATACACACACGCATGCACACATACACACAAACAAGAACACACATACATAAAAGCACACACACACAGAGTGATGCACACACACATAAAAGCAGACACACACACACACACACACACACACACACACACACACACACACAAAGAGTGGTGCACACACATACACACACACACACAAAGAGTCTCACACACACACACACACACACACACACACACACACACACACAGGTGCACACATGTTTAGTGTGGGCAGCATGCAGATGTATCCACTGATCTACACCACCCACAGATTATATGTTATGGTGTGAAATTGAAGTAAGCATGGAGTTTTTCCTCTTGCTGATGTAATCCATCATCAGCTACAACTTGTCATTTGAGGATAGGGGCTTACAGATAACATCAATATTTTATTTTTTTATTTTTTTTTTTTTGGGGGGGGGGGGGGGGGGAATATATGTTTCTCTGCAGCCCAATTAAATCACAGTGGAGGAGTTGCACAATCAAACTCAGCACAGCTAAAGGACAAAATAATGAGCAAATGAAACAATAAACATGCAACTGTGGCAGGCTGGCAGACAGGCTGGTAGACAGGCAGGTAGACAGATAGGTGGACCAGGCAGGCAGGCAGGCAGGCAGGAGACAAACAGGCTGGCAGGCAGGCAGGCAGGCAGATATGTAGACAGGCAGACAAAAGGACAGACATGTAGACAGGCAGACAGAATGACAGACAGACAAGCAGGCAGGCAGGGAAATATGCAGGCAGGCAGACAGGCAGTCAGAGAGTTAGGATAGTCAAATGGTTGGTTGAAGAGATATCTCTTAGAACCACAGACAGAAGAAGAGAAATGGAGAAGTGAGAAGTCCTACCAATGCATATAGTTGGATCCACATCTTGAACACACAAACACAGGCAACCAGTCAGAAAACAACAAAACTTTCCATGACAGAACCAGACATGGGATGAAACTTACCTGGCTATGCGGGCACTCTATCCTATGTACTGGGAGACTAGGAGAACATCAACATCACATAGCAAGCATGTCCTGCGGAAGAAAGGAAAAAATGCTGTGTCAGCACAGGGAAATCTTGGGACCACTCACTCACTGAGAGAAAGAAGAAAGAAGAAAGAAGAAAGAATACTTACACTGGAAAGTAAGCCAAAATTATTGCAGTTTATTCTTCCCACAATAGCTGCACCTTTTTGGGGGGGAGTGGGGGGTGGGGGTGGGGGGTTGCAGTGCTTTCAGCCATAAAGCACAACAGGAGCACAGCATAGAAGAATAGCCAGAAATAAATGGAATGCAGACTTGGGCTTGATGATGACGATGATAAATGCCACTGCAGAAAAAAACAACTCAACACAAATCAATGAGGTCAACACAATGTAAGAGATTATCTCCTTCATCAAGTTCATGACAATCTTCCATGCTGATAGAAACGATGTCGATCTTCTTTGTTGCTTTATCCTCTACTCTGGGAGATCAAACATCTGAAGCACAAACATGAAAAAAGTTCAGGTTGCGTTAACCCAACAAACCCTATTTTTTCCTCCTGACCCTTAACATGTTGGTCAATCTTTTAAAGAATAAATATGAAGAAAAGAAGAAAAAAAGACAGTAAACAACAAATTGCATGCTGTCCCATCTTCTCTATGAGTAATATTTAAATTCAAAAAATGTTTGGCAATGGATAAATTTTAATTTATGTTTAAATGAATCTACTGTGTACATGACATTTCTTGAAAAACACACATACACACATACACACATAAATGTGCACAGTCTCTATTTGGCCTTCTTCAATTTTTTTAAACTTAAGATGTGTACCTACTGAACACACACAGACACACACAGACACACACACAGACACACACACAGACACACACACACACACACAGACACACACACAGACACACACACATACACATACACACACATACACACACACATACACACACACATACACACAGACACACACAGACACACACACTTTTTTTTTTGCTTCATAGTTTTGCAAATACATGTACTGCAACCAAATGTAGAAATATTTGAAAGACAAATATTGAACCAGATATCAGGCAAATTTCAGAAAACAGAAGATAATAAGACTGAGCAGCAGTCTGATTAAAGTTAGAAACCTTTCACACAGTGTGAGATAAGCGAGAGCAACAAAGAAAAGCTGCCCACTTGTCATGTTTGGACACATCAATGTCAATCAATCAATCAATCACCACTGCCCAGCAATCTCACCCACTGAGCCTCGCATGGATAATACAGCTGGGTCTGCCAGCCTCCTACTTATCAAGGTGAGATATGCTTCCATGTGACCCAGTATCATTCACTGTGATGTGTTCTATTTGTGACTGACAGCAAGGAGACCATGAGGCCGTGGTCAACTGGAGTCACTATTATGGGATGGCTGAAGTCTTATCAGGACAGCCGATTAGACAGCATGATGCCCATCTCTCTTGCCTCATATGGCCACCCAACCTCCACTTCATCTGCAGCTATATCAAACAGGTGATGTCACACATGATAAGGGAAGAAAAGAATTGTTTTCTTGTTCATGAGAGAGAGAGAGAGAGAGAGAGAGAGAGAGAGAGAGAGAGAGAGAGAGAGAGAGAGAGAGAGAAAGAGAGAGAGAACGAGAGGGAGGGAGGGAGGGAGAGAGAGAGAGAGAGAGAGAGAGAGGGAGAGAGAGAGAGAGAACGAGAGGGAGAGAACGAGAGGGAGGGAGAGAGGGAGGGAGAGAGAGAGAGAGAGAGATAAAGAGAGAGAGAGAGAGAGAGAGGGGGAGGGAGGGAGAGAGAGAGAGAGAGAGAGAGAGAGAGAGAGAGAGAGAGAGAGAGAGAGAGAGAGATAGAGAGCAAGAGGGAGGGAGAGAGAGAGGGAGGGAGAGAGAGAGGAAGGGAGAGAGAGATGCAGGGACAAAGAGAAATACAGATGATGGATGGGCAGACAGGTGGACAGATGAATGCATAGATGACAGATGGATGGATGGATGGATAGACAGATGCACACACACACATGGATGAACGAACTGATGAGTAGACAAACAGACAGAAACACTGAACCCTTCAAAATCAAATAGATGGTCTTTCTCTCATGTCCATACTAATAAACACATGCACACACATGCATATATACACACACACATGCATACACACACACATATGCATATACACACACACACACAAACACTACACAAAATACAGTACACACACACACACACACACACACACACGCACACACACGCACGCACACCTATCTCCAGAATGCAAAAGCATATTATGCATATGATGGAAATAACAGTGCTACAACTGAAAAGTTTTGACTTCCTTCCTTATTCTCTGCTGAAATCTGCAAGTGCAGACCATTTCAGTCACTACAGTTACACATTTTTCATCCCAGTTTAACAGAGCGTTGAGTCTGTGTCAGTGTGTGTGTGAAAATTAATATGATGAATTATTCAGTACTGATGGTTGACAGGGGACACACAGGAATTTGACAGTGATGACTTTCTGTTACATTCCATTCATGTACAGTTTCCTTGATCAGAGAAACTACCCGTTAGATCAGACACTGGTACTGAATACAAAATCTATGAAAAGCAGATTCAAGACTGTGTGACAATAATGTGAAATGACTGAATTACCATTCTTGTTTAGAAGACAGCTATAATTAGCATAAATATTGCTGCTAGGCATTAGCTCACTCTCCTACTAATGTTACTTCGTAAGTCAGTGATATTGTAATGTTTTGGGAAAATGATAAATTTAAAGATGTTTTTCGCAGAATTTTATCACAATTTCACCGGAACCTACTGGGCAGACTGGCGGGGAGGACTGCAGTGGCCTTGGGAAGGGAGACAGCTCACTTGACCCAACAGATGCCATTTCATTTAGTTCCTCTCACAGGAAACTGGGCATTGGCCATTGAGGCATTTGCTAAGAGGCTGTGAAGTAGTCCTTGTGCTGACACCAGCCGGATCATTATAGCTGTATTAGGAGGATGACTGAACTAGTTGTACCAATGCATGAATGTCATTCACTGCATGGTTTGATTTCCCTCCTAAATTCCAGATTTATAACTGTCAAATTTAGGGTAATAAGCAGCAGCTCTTCCAACATATATGTGGTAGGAAACTGACCACACTTTGCCAGTAGGTATGAATGTAAGTACTCATTGATCTCCCAGGAGCACAAATTGAATATCTGAGTCTCTAGCAGCTCCTGCCACATGTCAGTCTTGGTCACCATTAAACACTGGCACTCCTTCAAAGTTTTGTCATATACATCTCTGCCTAGATCATATCATAACTAGCTAAGGCTGTTTTCTTTTGTTTTAGTTTTAGTCTGATGTTTCACGACTGGATGTTAATCAGAGCTGATACTCATCCAACATGGACACTCTTTCTTTTGATTAATGATTTGTTGTCAGATTTGTAAGTCTTCAGTTTAGTTCATTGCTTTCATTCTACTTGAATAAGCACCCAAAATAATTTGCAGGGAGGAATAAAAAGTACTAACAACAGTGAATATCTAACTCTGAACATCAACAGTAGTAACAATACAGTGACATATTGAAGTAATAGGAAAGTTGAATTGCTAACACAAAGAGAATAAAATAAGCACAAGTCTGCATCTGATAATTACTTTATGACTAATGAATGCTAGCACATACAATTAAAGAATACCAGTGAAACAAAAAAATAACAAAGTGAATGCCATTTCACACACCCTTCCATCTTACCCCCAGTCCCCCAGCCCCGTCTCTCTCTCTCTCTCTCTCTCTCTCTCTCTCTCTCTCTCTCTCTCTCTCTCTCTCTCTCTCTCTCTCTCTCTCTCTCTCTCTCTCTCTCAAATCAGGTAAACAATTAGATGATCAACAATTCAAATAGTTAATAACTCAAATCAAATGAACCTAAATTCTGGAATTGGGCAACATAAACTAAAAGAATCAAATGATTTTCCATTGAAGTATTTTCAAACATTTTGATAGATCTCATTTCCTGATTCTGTTCAACAGAGTTCTAAAGACACCATAATTCCCCTCTACAGAAACAACAAAACTACCCTGAAAGCATAGGTAATAACATTGCATATGTTGAACCAAGAATAAATTAATATCTGTTATTGATAGTATAGCTCATACAATAAGCAAGGCAAATGCTGAATAAACTTGGCAGATATTAACAAAATAATACGAGAAATGAATATCACGTTCATTCCCAAAACAAAAAAGTTTTAAGAACTATGGAGGTGAACTAGCTCTGTGACTTCGTGAAAACTTTTCCAATTAGCCTTTGCCTCCTCACACAACAATCGCGATCAAGATGAAGCGATAATTTAGTGCAATCAACAAGTATGTAATGTATCAGATAATCAACCTACGTACATTATGTACATAAAGACGAGCTGCAATCCTGAATGACCAGTGCTCGGCGATGAGAGTTTCAGGCAAGAAGAGTTGTGAGCTCTCGGTGTGGCAGCAGAAAACGAGAAACACCCACCACCATCCTCTCACGTTCTAACTGGGGGGCGTGAACAGTCTCACGCCTGCCAGCAGCCTACCAGGGTCACGCAGACACAGTGATGACAACGCCTCCCTCCCTCCCCCTCCTGGCTTTCTTAAAGTTCTACGGCTTTCATTCAATCGCACATGCTCCCTGCTACAGAGCTTGCACAACTTTCTTTCCATAACGGGCGTTCAGACAGCCCAACCCCCAGCATTCCGAAAACACCCCCACGTTGAGATCGACTCAATATAACAACTGTTGCACCTTGCCGACTAGTCTAGAGCTAAGTCCGGAGGCAAAAACTAGCGATCGCAATCACTCACCGTTTTCAGGGCGATCGGGCATGAATAGTGCGCTCCAGGCAAGGGAAAGACTCGCTAACGACAGTCAGGGGAAGCTCAAACCAGCGCCTCGCACCTGATGGTTCGCCCGAAATGACGGACCTTCCCGACCGAGAACAAAACACAGCCCACACTGCGTCTGCACATGACACGACTCTCCCGGATGTTAGCTTTTTCACTTCGACCTCTGGGTCACATTACACTTGGCTTCCCTGGCGCGCTACTTAAAGTTGTGAATCTGAAGTATTAATAGTTTTCGTAGACGTGCATAGTAAGATTGATGCTTAACTGAGTAATCCTGAAAGTTGAGAAGAGAGACAAGTTTTCTAGTCGGGTTACCGTGCTCAAGCTTAGTGATGGAGCGGAAGAAAACACTTCCGCCTTCCTCAAAAGATTGTCTCCCCTTTGACCACATCTTGCAGTGGATTCATTCACAGCAGGCCGGGTTGTCTACATGTGGTCTCTAGATACAAAACACTCGAGTAAGAAACATAATTTTGATGGGTCTGAGCTAGGGAAAGTTGGTATTTGATTCATTTTCAACTCGGGAATAGGTTCTTACTACCATCCCACCCACCCGAAATCAAGAATTAAGTTATATTTAAGCCAACAATTGCAACATTTTCGCCATTAAGAAAATACAAATTGTATTTATAAAACAACATTCCAGCACACATTTTTGGTGTTAACCTGAATAATCAAACATGCAGTGATCAATCTTTCGTCAATAAATGCATAAAAGGAGAGAGAGAGAGAGAGAGAGAGAGAGAGAGAGAGAGAGAGAGAGAGAGAGAGAGAGAGAGAGAGAGAGAGAGAGAGAGAGAGAGAGAGAGAGAGAGAGAGAGAGAACGAACTTTTTTTTACAAGGGTAGTGAATTAGGCAGTAGTGCCTTTCTTACATTCAGCCCTTGAGGCAAAATATTCAAATGTGGTAAGAGAGAGAGAGAGAGAGAGAGAGAGAGAGAGAGAGAGAGAGAGAGAGAGAGAGAGAGAGAGAGAGAGAGAGAGAGAGTGAGAGAGAGGGGGGGAGCTGGAAGAAGGGAAGAGAGAATGAGAGTAAGAGAGTGGGTGAGGGGGAGAGAGAGAGAGAGAGGGAGAGAGAGAGGGAGAGAGAGAGGGAGAGAGAGGGTGGGGGAGAGAGAGAGAGAGAGAGAGAGAGAGAGAGAGAGAGAGAGAGAGAGAGAGAGAGAGAGAGAGAGAGAGAGAGAGAGAGAGAGAGAGGTGGGTGGGATTAGGAGCGAAATGACGTGTAAAGACAACATACCTATAAGAAAATAACAATGATGGTAAAATAACTTCGCGATGCAACTTACGGCACACAGCTAGAACTGTAAGCGAAAGATTTTTGTAACGAACAGTATAACGTGAATTCCGTCACATATATACATAGTGAACGCATATACACATAGGCATATGAAATAGAAAAAGATGAAAGACAACAAATCCATCAATAAATAAGAATAAGCGGTAAAACATCGGCATAAAGCAACTTACAACAATCAGCTGAAACGCCCAGAGAAAGCTGTGGGAACTGATCAATGTTGATCGATCACATTCACTGTCAAATCAACAGTCACTGCAAGACGCTATATAGACACATGAAATGGGTCAACGCATGTTGTTCACCTTAACACATTCACAAGCACGTACTCGTGTGCTGCACGAGCTGCAAGAGTGATGCGTGACAAATGTGCATGAAAACTGCATGCGCAGCGTGCAAGGCGAGCGATGATCACAGGCCGCCTGCGACGCCGATGGCGACCACAGCAAATGGCTCTGAGCTGACCGGAGTGAATTCTGACTCCCCTCCTGCAGGTAAAGTACTTTGCATTTTTGGCGTAAATGTTTTGTCAACTGTTCGCTTTATTGATTAAAACTCGAAGCTGCTCAACTACAACCCCCATATCGTATGATGTCATTGTCGGTGTAGCTGCTGTAAACGAAAATATTACTTACTGTTCGTGACTAACCGATGTTAGTTCTGCTGTGAACAAAAATCTAATATACAGTACACATATGTAGAATTATGTGCCTTGCGTGTTGGCTGCATGAATTTGGACGGATTTCCGGGTGTGCTGACGATCACGATTCCATGACGTATGTTTTGCACGTCTGCGTCGGAATACTCATCTCGATCAGCATGTTTTGTTTACAATTCGTTTAAGAGTCTGTGCACGCATGATAAAAGTAGAACTTATCATTATCAATATCTTCGATGACTGTTAATTGTAATCAAACCATTTTCATGCTTTGATGTAAATTTTTACCATCATCGACCGATTTATTTACTTACTGTTCGTGACTAACCGATGCTGTGAACAAAAATCTAATACACAGTACACATATGTAGAATTAAGTGACTTGCGTGTTGGCTGCATGAATTTGGACGGATTTCCGGGTGTGCTGACGATCACGAATCCATGACGTATGCAGGCGGTACTCGTAGCCTAAGATTTCTACATGCCCTCCCAGCATTTCAACACCTAGTCATGAAATCTAGATCCGCTTTGAACTCGACTACAAGTTTTGTCCTCTGATTTTTGTTTCACTCCCTGTGTGTGTACATTTCTGTGTGCGTGCGTGTGTGTGCGTGCGTGTGTGCGCGTGCATGTGTGTGTGTTTGTGTGTGTGTCGTGTGTGTGTGTACATTTATGTGTGCGTGTGTGTGCGTGCATGTGTGTGTGTGCGCCTGCCTGGTCACTTTCTCTCTCTCTCTCTCTCTCTCTCTCTCTCTCTCTCTCTCTCTCTCTCTCTCTCTCTCTCTCTCCTTGTGGAATGTCTTGCAAAATATCGTACTTTCTTCTAAAATGATTAAAATGCTCAGAGCAATACATGCTCAAGTTAAAGCATGTGTGAGATGGA
>JAWQFJ010000572.1:0-5000 GCA_034096865.1 Theodoxus fluviatilis
GTCGTGTTGTGGTTATGTTGCGTTGTGTTGTGTTGTACTGAGCTGTGCTGTGCTTTGGTGTTGTGTCGTGCTGTGTAGTATGGTGTGTTGTAGTGTAATGTCGTGTAGTGTTGTGTTTATGTTGCGTTGTATTGTATCGAGTACGTCGTATCGTGTCGTGTTGTGTAGTGTCATGTAGTGTTTATGTTGCGTTGTGTGGTGTTGTGTTGTGTTTATGTTGCTTCGTGTCGTGTCGTGTCGTGTTGTGTCCTGTCGTGTTGTGTTGTGTTGTATTGTGTTCATGTTGCGTTGTATTATGCTATGTTATGGTGCTTTGTCGTGTCGTGTCGTGTTGTGTTGTGTTTATGTTGCTTCGTGTCGTGTCGTGCCGTGTTTTATCGTGTCCTGTTGTGTCGTGTCGTGTTGTGTTGTGTTGTATTGTGTTTATGTTGGGCTTTATTCTGCTATGTTAGGTTGCTTTGTCGTGTCGTGTGGTATCGTGTCGTGTGGTGTCGTGTCGAGTTGTGTGGTGTCGTGTCGTGTTGTGTTGTGTTGTATTGTGTTTATGTTGCGTTGTATTATGCTATTGTGATGAGGTGCACCTACCACCGAGTGTATTGTACATCTACTGTGTTCATGTCATAAGGTGCACCTAGCTATTACCAAATGTATTTTACGTCTGCTGTGCTCATCCTCTATTCAGTTATCCCCGCTGCTGTCTCTTCCCAACTCCCTATCCTGTGTGTCAGATCTCTCTGTCTGTCAGACCTCTCTCCAACCCCCGTTCCCCATCATTTGTGTAAGCTGTGGTCTGTTTGTTGTCGCAGCTGCCCTGTCAGTCGCTGCCCTGTCAGTCACTCGTTACCTTAGTGTGACCCTCGGCTAGTGAACCGCTCCCCTCAGTTTGCGGAACAGCCAGATTGTCAGCACCCATCCGCGCCCCTCTGACCCCTGTCTTCCATTCTTTGTATGAGGGTCCTCCGGAAGTGATCCTTCGGGTTTCCTTTTGCACCTGCTCTTGTCTATCTCCATAAATAGAGGCTGGAGTGCTTGCTTAAGAGACCCCATTCCATCTGGGTGAGAGAGACCATTTCACCACCCGGGTCCAGAAGTTCATTTACTAAGAGCTTGTACCAACGGACAATAAAGAGTGGAAAGTAAATCGACTTCGCCCCTGCGTCTTACTTGACTCCAACCTTACCACCGACCATCACACTATGTTATGTTGCTTTGTCATGTCGTGTCATGTCCTGTTGTGTCGTGTTGTGTCGTGTTGTGTTGTGTTGTGTTGTGTTGTGTTGTATTGTGTTTCTGTTGCGTCGCATCACGTTGTATTGCGTCACGTTTCGTGGAGGTACTACTAGTGTTGCTGTTGTATTTTCCCCCTGCGACCTTATCATACAACTTACTGTTGAGAATAATGTAGTCTGCTTGGAATGTTGGCTCGCGGCGGCTTAAGGTGGAAAGAGTTACTCCTCTTTGTTGTGACAGCAATCTTGCCTCGCACGCATATATTGAATCGCGCCTCTTTGGTCTGAAAGATATGTGTGCGTGCATGCGCGCGCGCGCGCGTGTGTGTGTGTGCGTGTGTGTGTATGTGTGTGTGTGTGTGTATGCATGTGTGTGCACGTTTGTGTGTGTGTGTGTGTGCATGTGCATGTGTGTGTGCATGTATGTGTGTGTGTGTGTGTGAGCATGTGCATGTGTGTGTGCATGTATGTGTGTGTGTGTGTACATGTGCATGTGTGTGTGTGTGTGTGCGCGCGCGCGCGTGTGTGTGTGTGTGTGTGTGTGTGTATGCGTGGGTGTATGTGCATGTGTGTGTGCGTGCGTGCATACTTGAGTGTGTGTGCATAGTGTCTATTTATGTGTGTATGTGTCTGTCTGTGTCTGTGTTTGTGTGTTTGTTTATATGCGTGTGTTGTACAGATACACAGACAAAACTTGAATCAAATTAAGTTCGTGAGGATTTATTAAAATTGAAAATATTATTTCAGAGGTAAGCAGGTAGCAGCCTTGGGAAGGGGGGGGGATCTCAATAGATAAGGAAACTTGTTCCTTGAGTTACGTCACTGGCCAGTTCAACTCAACAACACATCACCAATCATCATGGAAGACCGAAGCTCAGCCAAATGTTCTTTTCATAAACCTCTGCCAAGCCTCTTAAGCAATACAAACACAAAAGGGAAAACAAAAACGGCAATCTCAAAACAGGTCAACTCCGCCGTTTTGTAGATGGTAATGTTTAATTAGAACAACCTTATAACAACCAAACAGTGATACAAATATAGCACGTATGCTTTCGGAGGCGGAGGGGGAGGGGGAGGGGGAGGGAGGAGGGGAAGAGACTCAGAGAGGTTGCTACTAGGATGAGAAATGAGACATGATGACTGATGATGACGGTGTATGGCCTCTTAGCCTCTGAAGACTAAGCGCAGCCATTGGCTCAACGATCCTCAAACCTGGTTCCAGTGACGACGTGTGAAATCTCAATTTGTATGGATAATTATATATCTTCCTTTTATAAATCGCGTAGGGAGACACGATACTTGGACTGTGCTCATCTCCGACCCACAGCTGGAATAGAGAAGTGAAAGGTTGGGAAGTGAGTGTACACAATTTTTTCAGACAACCAGATGGTGTGGCCAGTCCTGAATTTCCCTCAGAGTTTTCTAAGTCCAGGGAGTGATGGAGTCATATTCTAAAAGATGAATACATTTTCCTCATTTCTTTTGTATATAAATAAATTAATATATGAATAAATAAATGAACGAATGAATGAATGAATGAATGAATAAATGAAGGAGAGAAAGAAAGAAAGAAAGAAAGAAAGAAAGAAGGAAAGAAAGAATGAATGAATGAATGAATGAATGAATGAATGAATGAATGAATGAATGAATTCGACACTTCAAAGTACAAAGCATACATGAGTGATTGCATGCGGAATAACATTTGTAAGTAGTACATTTTACGGTCATGCGGGTAACAGGTTGCTTCGTATGGTTTGGAAGCATTCTAGATTACCTTCTATTCTGGCGGAACACTTTCCATTCTCTACAATTGTCTGCAAGTATCTAAGAAGGTCTTGTAAACTGGGTGGAGGCGCTGTAGCATTTTGTTCACCGCAGAGCTCTTTATAGCCATGTCTACAGGCTGTAGCAGCGTGAGAGATCTGTCTTCCCGTCACACTCAAAACGGGTTATAGACGTTACGCCCCTTTTGCCTGAATGCCCCGTGCCTGGATTAGGGTTAGGGTTAGGGTTAGGGTCAGGGTTAACCCTAACTCTAACCCTAACCCTAACTCTAACCCTAACCCTAACCCTAATCCAGGCACGGGGCATTCAGGCAAAACGGGCGTAACGTCCTGTAAAACTAGCAAGCTCTCAGAGAGTGCAAACCTCTTCCAAGGCAGCGTTAGCGATGGAGGTATCCCAGCACCTCTTCCACGGCCTGTATAATTCAGGAAGCATGTTCTGCCTGCCAGGTCTGGGGCAACAGTTTAATTTAGCGCCGGGTAGCGGTCTTTGAGTGTGGAATGCATACGCCTGCTTGCAGGATGGGGTAGCCTACAGGCTAGTGCGATACATTTCTTTTTATGGCTGTAATTCCAAAACGAGATAAAAGATTATCTCCAAAAGTTATCTTTGAGTCTGTATTTGTGTGCGTGAGTGTGTGCGTGCGTGTGTGTGTATGTGTTTGCGTGTGCGTGCGTGTGTGTGTGTGTGTGCGTGCGTGCGCGTGTATGCATGTATGCGTGTATGTGTGTGTGTGTGTGTGTGTGTGTGTGCGTGTGTGTGTGTGTGTGCGCGCGTGTATGCATGTGTGCGTGCGTGTGCATGTATGTGTGTGTATATGTGTGTGTGTATGTGTGTGTGTGTGTGTGTGTGTGAGTAACAAGGTGATCCATACGGATACACCCTGGTCACGAAAGAAGAGCACGACTGGAGTTGCAATGTCAACACAAAGGTGGAGGGGTTGATGTCAATACCAGTCAGGGAGACTGCAGTTCGTCATAGATCTATCTTTCTCAATGGCTGCCAGGTAAGTAAAGAGGTCCAAAAGCAAAGAGAGTTGTCAAAAGATAATACGAAGCTAAAGTAATACGAAACTTCAAAATGTTACATCATCGCATTTATAAATAGCGTCCAATAGAAACGCTGGAGACACGTTTTTTACCCGATGGGATGATTTTTCACGCGATGCTCTCTCCCCCTCGCTACGAGCAACGAACCCCCACGTCCTCACTGTGCTGGCAGTTGTGCGTGCCCCAGCCGTTGTGGCCGCACTCCGCCAGGGTCTGGGCCGATGACGAGCAGCTGACGTCATCGAGCCAGATGGGGCCCGAGCCCTGGCCAAAGGCTGCGCTCCCGAGAGCTGTGGCTGAGCCTGTGAAGCCCAGAATGCGGCAGACCGCGGCAGCGTCTTCACTTTCGAAGGCGTCGTCGCAAACAGTGCCCCATTGTCCCTTGTGGTAGACCTCCACCCGGCCTTCCTTGGGGGAGGAGCCGTCCACCAGACGGACGACGGACAGCGCTTTGATGTAGTTGCCCTCCAGAAGAGAGATGACGCTGCTGAATGTGGATACGGGCCAGGGAATGATGTTCATACGTCTTAGGATGTCCGGTAACCCCTTTAGGAAGGCAACCCCCGCCCGCACCAGGATCGTCAGCAGCTGGGTCAAGATCGAGGAAAAAGAGGACGCCATGTAGACCACTTGCTGCTTGACCTGGCTCACCTGTTGTCCACTGGCGTCCCTGGAGGACTGCACGGCCCCGGACAGAGAGGTCACCTCTCGCTGCAGAGCTTGCAGAACAGCCCCCAGGTTTGTCACGGTGGTTTTCAAGCTCCTGGTCTGCTCTGCTTCGACATCAGCGGCAAAACGGAGAGCGGTTAGTTGGTTCGAGAGGGCAGACATCTTTTCGTGGGTAGAGTTCAGCTGTTCGCTAAAGTCCGGTGTTCCGCCTTGGTCTGTCCGTTCCCTCTTCTCGAGTTCCGCAAGCAGAGTGTTCCCGACATCTTGG
>JAWQFJ010000572.1:10000-22500 GCA_034096865.1 Theodoxus fluviatilis
GGCTCAAGGATGACACTGTGATAGCTCAAGGATGACACTGTGATGGCTCAAGGATGACACTGTGATGGCTCAAGGATGACACTGTGATAGCTCAAGGATGACACTGTGATGGCTCAAGGATGACACTGTGATGGCTCAAGGATGACACTGTGATAGCTCAAGGATGACACTGTGATGGCTCAAGGATGACACTGTGATGGCTCAAGGATGACACTGTGATAGCTCAAGGATGACACTGTGATGGCTCAAGGATGACACTGTGATGGCTCAAGGATGACACTGTGATAGCTCAAGGATGACACTGTGATGGCTCAAGGATAGAATGAGGTGCCGGGGTCGGTCGAAATACTGCTAGACAAATAAAGAAACGTGGACAGCAACCGACATGTATTCTTTCGTGAGCATAGATGGCCCTGAAAAGGGCCGTTTGCAGGTGAACGTACACCAAGGGGGGTAGAGCCTCCCGCCCCGGGACGTAGAGCGCCGAGTCACCAGGACGTGGCAGCTCTGTCCTGTGGCAATGGCAGGGCTCCGTCCCTGCTGGCAGGTATACGGTGCGAAGTGCTCTCTTGGCAAGCTTTCGGAGATTCTCCTTCATCAGGCCAAGTGTGTGAGAGGCTGGCGGGGACGGTTTAAATAGGAGATGGTACGCAGGTGTTCACGCCAAGACCCAGAGACCTCATGCGACGCACGTGCAGGTCGTGAAAAGTTCACTTGTAGTGCGCCATGAACCCGAGATCTCTGTTGAGTCCGGCGTGGTGCGTGCCGAACAGTTTGATGAACTTCTGTTCAGTAACCCTGCGTAGCCGGGTGTCGTGCAACCCGCCCGCGAGCACGCTAACCACCATATCGCTTGCTGAGTGGCCCGGCAAGCTAAAGTGTTCCCCCACTGGTAGAGGTGACTGGCTCCTGATCGTAGCCCTGTGTCCATTCATGCGCTGGCGCAGTGTCTGTCCTGTCTCCCCGACGTACCACGCATCCGGGCACTTCATGCGGCACCGAATCAGGTATACCACATCACTGGAGCCGCAGGAGTAGATGCCCCTGATGTGGTGTCGAGCCTGGCTCCTGCTGATGGTGGTATCTGTGCAGAGGGATGTACAGGTGGCGCACCTAGCTTTACCACAGGGCTGTACGGAGTCAATTCCTCTCTGTCCCGGCGAACTGAACTTGCTCCGGACCAATATGCTTTTGAGGTTGGGAGGCTGTCTGAAAGCCAGCACTGGGGGCAAAGGAAGAGCCCGAGACAGCCGCTCGTCATCGTCCAAGAGGTGCTGAAGTCTCCTGAGCCCCCGTCGAAGACCCTCTGCTCCTGGGAAGTAGGTGGTCACGAGGGGGACCCGACCGGCTTCGGCTTGTCTGTCACGCCGGGTGAAGAGATCCTCCCTTCTCTGCCTGGTCGCCCGTCCGAACTGTCTCCTGACGGCTGCGCTCTGGCTTTCAGACAGCCTCCCAACCTCAAAAGCATATTGGTCCGGAGCAAGTTCAGTTCGCCGGGACAGAGAGGAATTGACTCCGTACAGCCCTGTGGTAAAGCTAGGTGCGCCACCTGTACATCCCTCTGCACAGATACCACCATCAGCAGGAGCCAGGCTCGACACCACATCAGGGGCATCTACTCCTGCGGCTCCAGTGATGTGGTATACCTGATTCGGTGCCGCATGAAGTGCCCGGATGCGTGGTACGTCGGGGAGACAGGACAGACACTGCGCCAGCGCATGAATGGACACAGGGCTACGATCAGGAGCCAGTCACCTCTACCAGTGGGGGAACACTTTAGCTTGCCGGGCCACTCAGCAAGCGATATGGTGGTTAGCGTGCTCGCGGGCGGGTTGCACGACACCCGGCTACGCAGGGTTACTGAACAGAAGTTCATCAAACTGTTCGGCACGCACCACGCCGGACTCAACAGAGATCTCGGGTTCATGGCGCACTACAAGTGAACTTTTCACGACCTGCACGTGCGTCGCATGAGGTCTCTGGGTCTTGGCGTGAACACCTGCGTACCATCTCCTATTTAAACCGTCCCCGCCAGCCTCTCACACACTTGGCCTGATGAAGGAGAATCTCCGAAAGCTTGCCAAGAGAGCACTTCGCACCGTATACCTGCCAGCAGGGACGGAGCCCTGCCATTGCCACAGGACAGAGCTGCCACGTCCTGGTGACTCGGCGCTCTACGTCCCGGGGCGGGAGGCTCTACCCCCCTTGGTGTACGTTCACCTGCAAACGGCCCTTTTCAGGGCCATCTATGCTCACGAAAGAATACATGTCGGTTGCTGTCCACGTTTCTTTATTTGTCTATGGCTCAAGGATGACACTGTGATGAGCACAGCTTCAGCAGCTGCACCCAACAGCCGCAAGCAACTGAAGGTCCAGCGTGCTGACCACTAAGCCACACAGCCTTTAAAACAAGGATTAGGCAAACAAAGGTGTGTTGACGGTTTCACACACACACACACACACACACACACACACACACACACACACACACACAATCACACACACACACACACACACACACACACACACACAACTATCACACACACACACACAATCACACACACACACACACACACACACACACACACACACACACACACACACACACACGCACGCAATATCCCTAACCACCTCTGTCCATGAACCTGTGAACTCTAGGAAAACTTTTCCACAAATGTCACAAACAATGCTGCCGATTCGGCCAATCATAAAAGACACAAGGTCAGTCCACTGCAATTTGGATGAGAATCTTTATCGAGACCTCATGGGTAATTTCACAACAGACAGACTTGGCTGGTCTCCGTCAAGGGAGGCAACACTTCTTCTCGCTCCATCCCAGACATACTACGGGAGTGACCCACTACGAAGACTGCTGTCCTTCCTGCGTCAACGTCGGTGTCCAGTCTTCCTCCACCTTGTCATGAAACTCATCGCCACTCTCGTCGTCCTCCTATTCGCCGCACTCGTCGTCTCGAGCGACGTGCGGAGCCCAAGTCTCTCGATGGAGCCTATCCTCGGACTCCCCGCCGGAACCATCGCTGCCGCGGTAGAGGGTGCCGCTTCCCAGAATATGCAGGAACTGAGGGAGGAGCTGGGTCAGCTGAAGAAGAGCGTGGACGCCATGTTGTCCCAGATCTCCGCCATCTCCGATAAGACATCCCAGATCGTCGACGTGGTTCTGGCGTCTCAGGGGTACATTCTCAGGCTGCTGCACCTGGGGAGCAAGGACCACGTGAGACTGGTGGGTCCAAAGGAGACGGAGGGTCGCCTGAAGGTCTTCCATGACGGAAAGTGGGGTTACGTCTGTGACCACATATTCAGTGACGACTAGGTTGCGGTTGTGTGCCGTCACCTGGGCCTGCCCCACGACAGCGCCGAAGCAATCTCCTCCAGCTACCCAGGGGGAGGCGGGCCGATCTGGCTGGATGACCTGAGCTGTCCCCGGAACGCCTCCTCCCTGTCCTTGTGCTCACACGACGGCTGGGGCAATACCCACTGTGGCCACACTGAGAACGTTGGGGTCAGGTGTGCCTGAAGACCAAGCGACCTTCCACATCCACTGTCCATCCACGACTGACCACGTCCACTGTCCATCCACAGCTGACCACGTCCACTGTCCATCCACGACTGACCACGTCCACTGTCCATCCACAGCTGACCACGTCCACTGTCCCTCCACAGCTGACCACCTCCACTGTCCATCCACAGCTGACCACGTCCACTGTCCCTCCACAGCTGACCACGTCCACTGTCCCTCCACAGCTGACCACGTCCACTGTCCATCCACAGCTGACCACGTCCACTGTCCCTCCACAGCTGACCACGTCCACTGTCCATCCACAGCTGACCACGTCCACTGTCCCTCCACAGCTGACCACGTCCACTGTCCCTCCACAGCTGACCACGTCCACTGTCCCTCCACAGCTGACCACGTCCACTGTCCCTCCACAGCTGACCACGTCCACTGTCCCTCCACAGCTGACCACCTCCACTGTCCATCCACAGCTGACCACGTCCACTGTCCCTCCACAGCTGACCACGTCCACTGTCCCTCCACAGCTGACCACGTCCACTGTCCCACCACAGCTGACCACGTCCACTGTCCCTCCACAGCTTACCACGTCCACTGTACCTCCACAGCTGACCACCTCCACTGTCCCTCCACAGCTGACCACGTCCACTGTTCCTCCACAGCTGACCACGTCCACTGTCCCTCCACAGCTGACCACGTCCACTGTCCCTCCACAGCTGACCACGTCCACTGTCCCTCCACAGCTGACCACGTCCACTGTCCCTCCACAGCTGACCACCTCCACTGTCCCTCCACAGCTGACCACGTCCACTGTCCATCCACAGCTGACCACGTCCACTGTCCATCCACAGCTGACCACCTCCACTGTCCCTCCACAGCTGACCACCTCCACTGTCCATCCACAGCTGACCACGTCCACTGTCCCTCCACAGCTGACCATCTCCACTGTCCCTCCACAGCTGACCACGTCCACTGTCCCTCCACAGCTGACCACGTCCCCGCTTGGCTCGCCAAAGCTTTCAGCGGTTGGCAACACATGGATGGACGGACGGCGCTTCACGGCTCAGCCTTCCCACGCCAAGCGAAACCGTTTAGCACAAAAATCACTAGAACAGTTCAAAGCAAACGCAAGGCAAGTCACGGTGTTCCTAGTCACTCGTTTCTTACGAATCGTGCTGAGAGAGACACAGTGGGTCAACTCCCAACTCTCACACACAGTGGAGCTATGGTTGACGAGCCATATCACGCTATCGTAGCTTAATCAGACCTGTTTACCTTAAGTTGTGCAAAATAGGGAGATGGGGACTCAAAAATAGGGAGATTTCAATCAAAAGAGGGAGATTTTTATTTTTAGCCCTTACAGCGGTGCTAAAACACGAGCAAATTAGGCAAACATGCACACCTTTCATTAACTTTGAGATTGCTGATGAACTGTTACAGATAGACACATAAAGTAATAACACAAAATGCTTGAAATTGAATGAACAATATTTTGGTGTGCAGTTTATAGTCTTTATTCAAATCCTGATTTTTTTCGGTCAAATTTTATATGGTAAACATTTGTGGGTTTTTCACTCCTTGAGAAATAATACAGGTAAATCACTATGCAATAGTGGGTAAATACCCTATAAACCCTACTGGATGTTTGGTTTAATCATCTGTGCATACTAATGTATCATTCTCTTTGACCAAAAATGCACTCTTTAAATTACCATGTAAATTCGATGATCCAGGTATTAGAGAGGCAAAATGAAGTAATTCTGATTACCTATACTCTTTCATCTTAACCAATATTCCTCAAATTATTGCAAATGTAGAACTGAATAGCATCAATATGTGGATAGTTCAACATGAAAACAGTCTGCAGTAAAGTTTGTCTCCTACATTCACGATTTGATAATTTGTCTGTAATAAAACTGAAAAATTCTACTGATTTTTGTCATTATGAGACACAAGAAGGCATTACACACTACACAAACATTTTCAAAAACTTACCTCAAACCAGCAATACTACAAAAACATCCAGAAAATTGCTATATACATGAATACCCTTTCATGCAAAACAAGAAGGGCAAAGCCCATACGACTCACATGCTTGACCTTGACCTTTACATGACCTTGACCTTCAGGTGACCTTCAAGGTCAAGGCCAATTAACTTCACCTAGCAATGACATCATACACTAAACTAAGAAATGCTTTACACTTTTTTCCTACCAAAATACATGTGACCTTGACCCAAGGTCAAGTTCATCCAAGGTCATGCAACACAAAGCTGTTAATTCAAGACATAGGAAGCACAATGGTGCTTATTGGCACTTTCTACCATGAGATATAGTCACTTTTAGTGGTTCACTACCCCATTTTGGTCACATTTCATAAGGGTCAAAGTGACCTTGACCTTGATGAAATGTGACCAAATGTGTCTTATGATAAAAGTATAACATGTGTACTACAATGTTATGAAGTTTGGAACAGTTATCTTCCATAGTTCAGAGGCAAGGTCGCTTCAAAATATGTATACAATCCAACTTTGAAGAGCTCCTGTGACCTTGACCTTGAAGCAAGGTCAACCAAACTGGTATCAAAAGATAGGGATTACTTTGCCCTATATACCATATATAGGTCATGTATCCAATCTCAAAAACTTCGGAGAAAATTGGGAAAATGTGAAAAATGGCTGTTTTTTAGACAACATTTACGGCCCCTGCGACCTTGACCTTGAAGCAATGTCAAGTCACTATGTATGTTTTTTTAGGCCTTGTCATCGTACACCATCATGCCACATTTGGTATTGATACACTTAATAGTCTCTGAGAAAAATCCAACGTTAAAGTTTTCGGACGCCCGGACAGACGAAACGGGTGAGTACATACTCACTTTTGCTTCGCATGAGTTTAAAAAAACCACCAAATCACTGGTGAAGGTAGGAGGCACATTCACACATACCAGTGTGTCCAATTGCGGGAAGCAGTCTCATCCAAACCAGTGATCCAGTTTGCATGAAACTTGGAAGTACACCCAGTAATCTAATTGCATGAAACTTGAGAGTACGTGCAGTAATCCATGTTGTGTTCCGAGCGTTGTACTTCTTCAATCAATAAAGACTGGAGGCTTGTTAGTATTTCAACTTTGAGAATTTACTACTTCTTCTTACAGTATAATTCCGCGTGTTCCAGGACTCGACATGGCGCCGACAATTTTCCCGGCGCATGCGCGCATAATGCGTAGACAAAACCAAGTGATAAACTCGTAGGCGAAACCAAGTGATAAACATGATAACACGACATCTTCCCCTCTTTGAGATTTTGCAAAAATCAGCCCAGTGGCTAGTTATTCATTAGAGTCTGTGATAACCGAGAAGGGAGATAAATTCACTTTAAAAGTTAAAAGTTCAGATCAATGTGTCCTGCATTCCAACAATGTTAAAAAATTGTTAGTTATCCTGGAAGCGGATTGGTCTGGTAACAATGCGGCCGCTGCGGGTCCTCGTCACGGCAGGACTGCATGTTGCCCTCGGGGGGTCGGACTGGAGGTAGACCACCACTGGCAGTGTCAGAACTGTTGACATCTGGCGGGCGTTGACCGACTTGGACGATGGACTTGCCCTGTCTCGGACTGGTACCTGACTCTGAATTGTGACTGTCAGAGTCGTTGCAGCTGGGACGTGCTGCATTGTAGCTGGGACTGCCACAATCTCTCTTCTGGTCTCTGGATACAGGGACAGGGATAACGTGACTGGACAGGGACAGGCGCTTGTGGACCGTGCTGGGGTTAGGACGGGACCGCTCAGGCTGAGGACTGTGGAACAGCCTGAGATGACGACGATTTCGCCGGAAGTTCTTGCCGTTAGGCGTTTGTACCACATAGGATCTTGGTGCACACTGCTGTTGGACGATGGCTGGACTTCCCCACTTCTTCTCGTTGTCCAGCTTCTGGAGAACTGGGTCACCTGGCGAAAGTTCTCCCAGTGGACGGACTCCGTGGTGTCTGTCAAATACTTTCTTGTATGCTGCTTTGTGTTCTCTATCCTTGTCCGCCACAGACTTCCTTTCATAACTTGGCGCAAGGTTTTCAGGCAGGGTTGGGAGTGTTGTACGAAGCTTTCGGCCGAATGCTAGCTCGGCTGGACTCTTGCCTGTCGCTGCGATAGGAGTGGCTCTGTGGGCAAGTAGTGCTATCATTGGCTCCTTCTGGCCCAGAATCTTCTTGGCTTCTTGTACAGCTCTCTCAGCTTCGCCGTTTGCTTGCGGGTAGTGCGGGGATGTGGTGATGTGTTCAAAGCCCCAACGCTGTGAAAACTGCTGGAACTCTGATGATGTGAACTGACGGCCATTGTCAGTAATGAGTGTTTCTGGAATCCCGTGACGAGCAAACATGTTGGACATCCGTCCGATGACTTCTGAAGAGGTGATGTTTCTGAGGTAGGCTATCTCGAGGTATCTTGAGAAGTAGTCTATCAGTACAAGGTACTGCTTTCCCTTGAGTTCACAAAGATCAGCTGCACACTTCTGGAATGGCCTATCTGGTAGTTCTGTTGCGATGAGTGGTTCTTTTCGCTGAGCAGCCTGTTTCTCTTGACAGTGCTTGCAGTTGCGGACGATTTGCTTGATGCGCGTGCCGACTCCTGGCCACCAGCACGCTGCGTTCGCTCTCTCACGGCACTTTACGATGCCGAGATGACCGTCATGGATCCTTGCTAGGATTTCATCTCTCATGGACGCTGGTATCACGATGCGGCTGCCTCTGGTGAGCAGGCCGTTGTTCTCGCTGAGTTCGCCGCGGACTTCGAAGAGATCACGCAGTCCTTCCTCAACATCTGACGCGTACACTGGCCATCCTTCTCGCACGTAGTGTAATGCTGCTTGGATCAAACTGTCTTTCTTGGTTTCTTCTGCCAGTTCTTTCAGCTTCTTGTCCGGCATGTGGTAGGACCAGGACAGGTTCACGCTGTCGACGTAGTCTGCCACGTCTTCGATGAGTAGCTCCACTCTGCTCACATCTTCTTCCTTTGTACTTCTGTGGGCTGCGAGAAAGAGTGTCTGCCACGACGAGCTGCTTTCCCGGCACGTACTCTGCGATGGGGTTGAATCTCATGAGTCGCATGAGCATTCTCTGACATCTGACTGGGGTGTCCTCAAGGTTCTTGTAGTTGATGATGGGGACGAGAGGCTTGTGATCCGTCTCTAGCTTGAAACTGGACAGGCCAACCAGGTAGCGGCTGAACTTCTCACAGGCGTAGACAGCTGCGAGAGTTTCCTTCTCGATTTGTGCGTACCTGCGCTCAGTGGGTGTCAAGGTACGTGAACAGTACGCTACCGGCTTGAGGATTCCGTCAGGGTATTGCTGTAGCAGGACTCCACCTACTCCATAGCTGCTTGCATCTGCACTCACTGTTGTGGGCTTTCTTGGGTCGTAGAAGGCAAGTGTGGGTGTTGACGTCAGCATCTTCTTCACCTCACTCATGGCTTTGATCTGCGCTGGCCCCCATGACCAGGCTCTGTCGTTCTCCAAAAGTTCTGTCACTGGCCGCAGTACTGTCGACAGGTTCGGCAAGTATCGGCCCAGAAAGTTGATCATGCCCAGAACTCTCCTCAACTCCGTCACGTTGGTGGGGTCTGGCATGTTGGTGATGGCTTCAACCTTGGTCGGATCTGGAGAGACTCCGTTCTTGCTGATGCGATGCCCAAGAAACTCGATCTCTTGCTTTCTCAGCTCGCACTTGTCTGGGTTGAGCTTGAGGTTGACACTGGCTAGTTTCTTCATGACGCCGCCCAGGTGGCGCTCATGGGACAGCTCGTCTTCGCTGTAGACGAGGATATCGTCGAAGAAGCAGACGACGTTGCTCTGATCCTTCAAGATGTTTTCGACTGTGCGTTGAAAAATCTCAGGCGCTGAGGATATTCCGAAAGGGAGTCTCTTGTAGAAATATCTCCCGGATGTTGGGGTTATGAACGTGGTGAGCTTTGCTGTCGAAGGGTCGAGAGGCAACTGCCAGAAGCCTGAAGTCGCGTCGAGCTTGCTGAAGAACGCTGACCCCGATAGCTTGTGCAGAATGTCGTCGAGGGTTGGAAGGATGTACCTCTCCCGCTTCACAGCCAGATTGAGCTTCTTGAAATCTGTGCAAATCCTCACGTCGCCGGACTTTTTCAGTACTGGTACGATGGGAGCGCACCAGTCTGTAGGTTCAGTCACTGCTTCTATGATGCCTTTGGCTTCCATCCTGGCCAACTCTTTGTTGACTTTCTCCAACAGTGGTATTGGTATTCTGCGCGCTGTGTGTAGGCTGTAAGGTTGTACATCGTCTCTCAGCAATATTTTCACTGGGGTGCAGTCGACTGGTTTCTCATCCAGTGCACCGAAGGGTAGCCTGTCGATGGTGTCGATTCTTTTTACGAGACCCATCCTTGTTGACGCTTCTCGGCTGAGAAGATTGTCGGTCTTCGAATTCACGACGAAGATCCGAAGTGGGAATGGCTTATCGTGGACTCTGGTGACTGCTTCGAACTGTCCCAGGCACTCCATCACGCCGCCAGCGCTGCGCAGAATCGTGTTAGATTTCCGTAGCTGTGGTCGTGGACTCATGTTGTTGTACTGGGCTGCCGAAATGACGCTCACATCTGCCCCTGTGTCGATCTTGAACGTGATTTTGCTGTTTTCAACTGTCAAGACTGTAGTCCACGGTGGTTCGTTGCTGGTCCCACTGTTCACTGGCCCAATGAAGATTTCTTCTTGTGTCACGCTGTGTACTTCGTCCTCTTCTTCTCCTCCTCTTTCTTCATACTGGTAGCCGTGGTAGTCGTAGTAGTTGTAGTGGTGCTCTTCCACTGAGTGCATCGATTTGCTTCTACATACTGCTGCGAAGTGGTTTGGCTTTGAACAATTTCTGCACCTTTTTCCCTGTGCAGGACAGATCTCTGTGTTGCTATGGTGATGACCACATCTTGAGCATGATGATGAGTATCCTCCTCTCCCTCTCTGCGAGAAGTGATTTCCACGGCCGCGTGGACTGCCACTGGTATGCTGGTTCTGCTGACCGCCGCCCCTATGGCCAGAGCCGCCGCCCTGTGGATGATGACTGCCGGATCTGTCACCTCGATTACCGTTGTAACCGCTGCGCCTACCGCCTCTGTGATGGCCCCCACTGGCCCCTCTGCCGCTGTGGACTGCATCGATCGTCTGGCGTTGCTCTGTTAGCTGTGTCTTTACTTGTTCATATTGTCGTGCTGCAGTGATGGCATCTTGAAGTGTCAGTGTCGGTGTCAGTTGGAGCTTTTCTGAGAGCTCGCGATCAAGGACTCCAAGGACAAGACGATCTCGGATTGCTTCGTCTTTGTTCGGTATCTGTGCTAGATTTGCCAGATCGTACAATTCTCTCACGTAGGCTTCTATGGTTTCCCCCTGCTTCTGGTTGCATGAGTGGAACCTGGCTCTTTCATGAATGACATTTACTCGCGGAATGAAGTAGCCATCAAATTTCTCCAGAATAATCGCGTAGACTTTTCCTTCTTCTTCCGACAGTTGAAAAGACGTCAGAATCTTCTCTGCGTCTGCACCCATAACGTAGATAAGAGTACTTATCTGGATTTCCGCGTCTTCTTTGTGCAGCTTTAAAGCCGTGAAGAATCGCTGGAAACGTTGCTTCCACTCGGGCCATGCTGTAGGATTGCTGAAGTCAAAGTTTTCCGGAGGCTTGAACGGACCCATCTTCACTGTTTCTTCTTAGACCAGTACCACGTGAAAACGGTTCTAGAAAATTCCGCAGCGAGATTAGGATCTCAGTTCGTTCAGCACGCGTACAGTTCACAGTTCACCGCTGTTGCGTTTACCGCTGCCACCATGTTGTGTTCCGAGCGTTGTACTTCTTCAATCAATAAAGACTGGAGGCTTGTTAGTATTTCAACTTTGAGAATTTACTACTTCTTCTTACAGTATAATTCCGCGTGTTCCAGCAGGACTCGACATGGCGCCGACAATTTCCGGCGCATGCGCGCATAATGCGTAGACAAAACCAAGTGATAAACTCGTAGGCGAAACCAAGTGATAAACATGATAACACGACAATCCAGTTGCAATGAAATTTAAAGTACAACACAGTAATCCAGCGGTCTATATAAAACGTGCACCGGCGCTATCGGCGACTATCGGCCCAGCTAAAGTTGAAACATAGTGGCTAGCTTATACTTATAGAACTCGTACTTACGTCAAATCGCCGTAGTTTGATGTTTAATTCGTCCGCTGAACGCTGCCAAGACTAATGCGATCGCCGTAGTTTGACCCCATCTTGGCCTCTATGTGCACTTGGGTGGGCTCTCAAAAAACCACTGGGCCTTCCCCAAAAGGTACTTATGGGGACACTGGAAACGATGTTTCGATATCCCAATACCCTCAAAATACTTCTACTCAATTTTGAGACACATGGGTCGCCAAAAACCAAACAAATTCAACTAAGCTTTCGGACCGCTACACAGAAGCGACCGCATCACGAAGGGACGTAACAGTCAAACTACGGCGATCTCATTAGTCTTGGCAACGTTCAGCGGACGAATTAAACATCAAACTACGGCGATTTGACGTAAGTACGAGTTCTATAAGTATAAGCTAGCCACTATGTTTCAACTTTAGCTGGGCCGATAGTCGCCGATAGTCGCCGATAGCGCCGATGCACGTTTTATATGGACCCGATATATCAGGCTTTTTATTCCCACAGTACAGGCCAATAATAAAGGGCTCTATTACAAATGGTTTACAAACTCGACCAAGAATGGGCCAAAACTGAGTTGAAGTTGACTTGAACAAAGGCAGTCCATCAATTAACTTGGAGGCTCACTCTAGACAAACCATCTGTCAAATGTTTTCCAACTCCTGCTAACGGTAACGCTTTTGACAAGGAAGGATGACACAATGCCAAAACGGTGATAGAGCCCGCCTTGTATCTTTCTAGCAAGTTCAGAAACGATCCTCTTTGGA
>JAWQFJ010000572.1:27500-45473 GCA_034096865.1 Theodoxus fluviatilis
CTCTCTCTCTCTCTCTCTCTCTCTCTCTCTCCACCCCCTTTTGCCGGTAGGCGAAATCTCTAGTTTACTAGAATGCTCCCTCCCTCCCAGAGCCAAATGTAGTGTTCACCGAAGGCAGGTCGATGCTCCCTTCCCGAAGTTAAAGGATATATGAATGGAGAGTTACGGCCTATACCAGCCTTAGTAAAATGTGTAGTTAAGTAATTCGTCACGAAACTTCATTAGCACTGGTTAGAGTAAGAATATATATGTCACAATTTCCCTAGTTATTCGCCTCTTAGGAATCGCGCAGGGAGACGCGGTGGGTCAACTCCTTAATCCCCAATCCACAGGGGTTTAAAGCAAGAGAACCATACATTTTACTACACAGCAGGAAAGTCAGGGAGACAACGGACGCTACATAATTTTTGCAGCTTAAAATGGTGCACCGGCTCTACTTACCGTGTGCGTTGAAGCGTGGATCTAGAGACAAAGCCACTCTAATACTAACAGCGCTCGAACTGAGGAATGGTGTTCCTGACCTGAGCCCAGGAATGCAGTGAGTTCAAGTTTTCCCAACTCCTCAAGAAGAGGTGGTGAGCCGGTGTCAGACTATTTGACTGTGACAAAGACAAAGAAAAAGAACGACCGGAGTCCCACTGATTGCTTTCTCTCGAGAGAAACAGAGGCCCTGAAGAGGGCCGTTTGTGAAAGGGCTGGCGGCACTTGCAAGCGGAGCCCGGTGTCGTAGAGCGCAGAGTCCGCTTTTGGAGGGCCGACGGTACTTGCAGGCGGCGAGTGTCGCTTGGATCTTCGTGGCAATAGCTTCGAGCCCGGCGTCGAAGGGCGCAGAGAGTTGGCAAGATTTCGGAGAGAACACCCCTTCTTCACTTGGCAGTTGAGAGGATGAGTGAGGTCCCTCATTATGCGCCTGGCCTTACTAAGTGTTCTGTCAGTGCAGAGTTTGTCTCTGCTGAGAAGCTCTGATCCAGTGAATTTTACTGGCTGTGAAAATGATATTCTGAAACTTGATCTTGTCAGCTTGGGACAGTGGAGGGAGCCGATTCATGATGCTGTAGGAGAGAATGCTCTCAATGGTAGCTGTTGTGTTCCGAGCGTTGTACTTCTTTCAATCAATAAAGACTGGAGGCTTGTAAATAGTTCAACTCGTGGAATTTACTATGATATTTCTTACAGTGTAACTCAGAAGGCTTGTTCATGAGGCGCAGCGCTGCACAGCGCTGCACATGTTTCACTCATGAACAGCAATTATAGGGGGCGTGATTCACTCAGCGCTGTGCATCACAGAAAAGCACGCATCCGAGGTGATTCACACGATTTTCAAAATGGCGTCTTCGATTCCGCACTGGCCGAAATAACCCTCTGAAACATCATTTTGAGACTGGAACGGGCTTTATTTGCCCCAAGCGCTCTGTATGCGCGAGAAATGGCAAGTGAGGATGACACAGTAGTGGACTTTATTCATGCAGAATACATTTAAACGAGCATAAACGATGTCTGTGGCAAAGAAAACACTTTCTTAGCGTCTAGCAACAGAACATGGGGCGCAGAAGATTTACCTCCCTTTAAACAAGTGAAGCGCTGCACTAAATCTGTAAGGCTTGTTCAGGAGGCACAGAGCTGCAAAGCGCTGCACAGCACTGCACGTGTTTCACTCCTGAACAGCAATTGTGGGGCGTGATTCACTCAGCGCATCACAGATCCGAGGTGATTCACACGATTTTCAAAATGGCGTCTTCGATCCAGCACTGGCCGTCGATGCGTAAAATAACCCTCAGAAACATCATTTTGGGACTGGAATGGGCTTTATTTGCCCCAAGCGCTCTGTATGAGCGAGTAATGGCAAGTAAGGATGACAGTAGTGGACTTAATTCGTGCAGAATACATTTAAACGTGCATAAACGATGTCTGTGGCAAAGAAAACACTTTCTTAGCGTCTAGCAACACAACATGCGGCGCAGAAGATTTACCTCCCCTTTAACAAGTGAAGCGCTGCAGTAAATCTGTCGGTGTTCACGAGGTACAAAGCGCTCAATTGCCAACATGAAGCGCTCATGCAGCGCTTAATTCGTACTCCTGAACAAGCCTCTTCTAATGACATAGAATTCAGAACAAAGGCAAAACCATTTACCGATTCCGTGTCAATTGTAAGCTCTATATCCCAATGTAGACGGGAAAAAAGGTGCATAAATACCAGCTTTATTGCAGGGAGTCATTTTGCTACAAATTACACGGTAATTTTGTTGACAAATGTGCTCGGAATTAATGAGAAACACGCCGATACATTCGCGCAACATCGTCTGTATTTACATGTTGCACTGTGGTCTGTTTACCTCCCTTGATCTGCTCAACAGATCAGCCGCTTGAGAGCGCTGCTTGTCAAGCGTCATCACTTTTCGTATAGGGAAAGCCTCGGATGCGCTTTCTTAACTTACATTCTTTGATTGAATTGAACTTTTAAGTTTTAAAGTAAAATCATCTCCCTTCTCGGTTATCACGGACTCTAACAATTAACTAGCCAGTGGGCTGATTTTTGCAAAATCTCAAAAAGAGGAAGATGTCGTGTTATCATGTTTTTATCATATAATATTGTTCACACTATAAAAAAAGTTAAAGTCCTATAAAAAGTAAATCTATGGGTGGCACCAAGATTAGATCGAGGTCCATTTCTGCAAATAACAATCCCGCAATTTTTATTTTAAGACCTCTTAAGAAACCCTTTCTCGTTCAGGGTGACATCACTGTTCCAAATGTATGCAAAACCAAGATATGAAAAGCATCTTTCAATTAGTTTTTCCCAGTTTAACTCGCCTGACATGTCTGCACGGAATGGCACAAGGTAGAATAGCACAAGGTAGAATGGCACAAGAAAGAATAGCACAAGGTAGACTTACTTGGAAAGTCTATACTGTCCGGCATTTTGTAGAACCTGAACCAATATTTCACTGCATGAGAGAGAGAGAGAGAGAGAGAGAGAGAGAGAGAGAGAGAGAGAGAGAGAGAGAGAGAGAGAGAGAGAGAGAGAGAGAGAGAGATTGATTGATTGATTCTTTATTTATCAAGGATGAAATTTTAGGCATTTCTGCCTTTCTTACAAATTGTCCTTGCTCATAAGAGAGAGAGAGAGAGAGAGAGAGAGAGAGAGAGAGAGAGAGAGAGAGAGAGAGAGAGAGAGAGAGAGAGAGAGAGAGAGAGTCACGCGAATTCACTTTCACGGTACATGTGCTAGCCGTCTATCTGCCTGCAACGTTCTATACTGATGAACGCGCTGCTACATTCGAGCATCCTCTAGCAATCCATGATAAACAGCCGCTCAGGCTAAGCGAGGTAGCTCCATTTGGCCTTGTACGGAGACATTGCGGAGACCCAAGAGAGGGTTGAGCTGCCGGCAGCCCTGTAGGACTCGCGTACTGTTGGACGTTCGAAGAATTCAGCTGAAGTCATGCCGCCTCAGCTGGGATATTGGAAGATCAGGGGGGTACGTTTACTGCCACAATTCACAATTTGTGCTTGGCACTCTCTACATTCTTAAGTTTCCACTGAATATATTGTTCATTTCTTCACTAATCAGTAATCTTACCGTAATCCATTATCCTATAGTCTATAGTCTCATACACTCGCATTACCCTCAGTTTGTCGAACCAATTCCACTACAGGCAGTGTGTGCGCGCTGACACGGTCGCTTAGTGGAGAAACTTACGTTTTGAGAGTGCCAAGCGCTTTTTCTTTGTGCAGACATATCAAAGATTATATAGTTACAACACAGTCATGAACTCAGAATGTTTCCCACGCACATGATGCAGTGAAAAATTTGCTGAGAACATCATGTCAGATAAAAGAGGATCGAGCTTTGATCATGTGGAGGTTTTAGCACAGCTCAGCTGTGAAGCTAAACTGCCTTGTATCTTGGAGGCTTCCCTTGAGCTCATTTGGCGGAAAATAGTAACTTTCTCTCTGATTGACCAATGCATACAATAAAACAAAGCAGCTAGATATGTGTATTACCTCATACACATAGGGTTTTCTGAAGTGGTAACTAATGCCCTATGGTCCCTAATGCCTCACTTTCCCTTATGCCACCTATTCTGGTACATCTATGAATAGTCCCTTGAGCACTGAATCCACACACATTCACACCAATGCAACACACACACACACACACACACACACACACACACGCGCAAATGCACATGCTCACTCTCAACATTATTTAAGCCTCAGGGAAATGTTAACTAGTTATCATACCCTACTGTCAAAGCGTGACTGCCCATGAGCGAGAGTGCTGAATTGTTACAAGATAGTGTGACCATTTCCTATATATATGCAGCCACTATCAAGTATCATCATGCCATACTTGCATAATATATGCCCTAGAAAAGTAGAATGAATATTCCCTCCCACTGGGTTGACAATTTCCTTGATGCTCAGACACTGCTGAAGCCAACAGTGAACTTATAAGGGGAAAAACTTGTCAATCTTTTTGTTGCTTTTGGCATTAGTGTATATCTACAATGCACTGTTCACCCCCCAAAAAGGCCAGCACCTTGCAAATTACTGTGTGTTTGTTACAGCTTGCACAACCTATTCGGCTCCTCCTCCACCATGCGGGAGAAAGCTTTGAAGATGTCTACTATGAGCAGGGAGATGGTAAGTTGTCATTTGATGTTGAGTCTTGCCTTAGGCTCCACATCAGGGTAGATGAATATGATGACTCCAGCCTGTCCAGTGAGCTGAGCGCGATCAAGTTGGGAAATTCTGTGCAGTGTTCACAGCTCCAGTATTTTCTTTCCAGCAGTGTGTATGGTTTTGACCAAGCCTACCTGACATGCGTGGTGCAGGAGACATAGCATAAAATTGGACTTGAAAGAATGAAACCTTGTATGACAAGCAGAAACATGTGCAGGGGATAGTAACATCAGCATGTTCATGCTGCTGCTTCATTTTCCTAATGGAATGATGCCAAACTTTATGAGTGCCTTTGCGACATGGGGGGAAAAAACAGGGGTAAGATTACCTAAGCATTGCCATGGTTTATGCATGATTATGACACTTTAGTCACCTCACTGTAATTTGATGTTCCCATATCAGCTTGAAATGGCAGCTGTAAATAATGAATGTTTAGAAATTGACATAGTTAAACAGATTTATATTTTGAATGATACGTTGTGTATAGAAAATTGCCAAGTAATACATTTCTATCATCTATACATTTTAGATCCATGGACACTGAGAATTTAGCCTTGTTTTTTGGTTAGTTAATTGGTTGCAATGGTTACTTCGGTCAATAGACTGGTGCTGAAGATCTCCTGTTTCTTCGCAGCCCCTGACTACAGCAGAGAGGCATGGACCAAGGTGAAGGACACGATGGGTCTTCCCTTTTCAAATGTAAGCAGGCAGTGCCCATAGTTTTTCTCACAGAACACAGTGCTGATTCTCATTCTATAGGCACGCATGGTGCCATAGTGTAACTTTTCCCCCTTGCAATTAAGGCTTAATGGAAGAGCCCATAAACCACAATGCAATGAATGGGATCCTTTTCTTCTGGTTGGCATTTGTGAACATGTATGGGAAACATGGCTGAGGTAGGAAAAGACACTTTTCGAGAAAATGTGCAGTAAAGTCATCAGCGCACTAAGTGACATACATTTTCCTGAACTTGACTGTAATTTATGTGAATATGCTGTGGTGTTTTTTTCCTGGAACATGCATGAATGAATGAACAACGTAGAGGTTGGTACATCTAATTTTTTCATTTTTCCTACTTGCTGTATTTTTTCATGCATGGGCACGCTATTTGATGAGGATATCTTCATCTTACTTCACTTGCTGCAGCAACTAATATCATGACTATTAATCAACAAGCCACTTATGAGTCATTAAGTTGTCCACATTCATAAAGTATGTGATGAGAGGAAGCAGAGGAGGAATGTTGTAGTAGTAGCATACTTTCCTGCTTGCAGCTCCCGTACTACATCGATGGCGACATCAAGATAACCCAGAGCAATGCCATTCTACGCCATATTGCCAGGAAGCACAACTTGTGTAAGAACTTTTTCTCTGCTAGACCCTTTATTTCAATTGTGTTTGGGTGTGTGCTGGATGTGAGATTTTGTCTGGGGTTTTTCCTCCTAATCCAGAAGTCTTTAAACTGCATCAGAAATATGTGCTACTTGGATTTAACAGATTGTTTTAATGTGTGTAACCACCTGTACCGCACATTTTCCTCTACTCTGTAACATCTACTTGCTGTTTTTAAAAAACAAACAAATATGCAGAATACTATGATGATCTGAAAGTTTACATTGCTCCCATGTATACGTTATTTCTCTTAGAATGCTTCTTCAGTGAGAGACTTAGATACAGCACTTTAGGGTCACACTTGAATGGTTGTTACACTAGTACACATTGTTTAGTAGAGAAAATAGGAAAATGGAAAAGGAATTAGCATTGATGTCAAGAATGTTTCTTGAGCTTGTAGCAAGGCATTTCTTAGATTGCATTAATAGACTAAAAAGTAATTGCTCGAGTTCTCACATGGTAACATCTTGTGCAAGTTCTTTACATTGTATGTTGGAATTGAAATGCAAGAAAATCAAACCTTCCCATGGAAAGATGAAGTAGGACATTCAAACTCCAAGACTCAAAATTTTCTACAGCAATCATGACCGCAGTACTAAATGGCAAGAATTATGAACAAGTCATGACTGCTCAAACTGCAGGGGTTCATGTCATGCCTATCTCAGCTTGTCTTATCAGGGCTGTCCCCCCACTGTTTACTCCTCTGGGTGCCACAGGTTAGAGACTTGATAGCAGTAAAGTGTGTTCCCACACTGGATGATATTGTCACCCGGTACAGGGTATAGATGGAGATTTATAGAGTGCTAGGATAGATTTCGTGTGGGTCTGGTTGACTCTGATGTAGACACTTTGAAATGGAAAGATCCCAAGGTCAAGCGACCTGTTGTATAGAGAGGGAACACTACTAGGGTGTGATGCATGCTGGGCAATTCATGGCAGTCACTGTTTCATGGCATCCTGTTGGGAAAGTTGGAAAGCCATCCAAACGGAAAGTTGTTTGTTCAGCTGAACTGATTGTAGATGATGATGAGCTCATCAAGTGTGCTGAAGTACCCCAATTCTTCAGTGCAACCCTGTCATAAAGAAGGATCCTTAGTATGTACTGTGATGACGCATACATTGCAAGTACTGAGTGATGCTGAAACTGAATGGTCACACTTTCCATGAATAAAGAGTATTTTTCCTTGGTTTCACCACACTGCATAACAACCCTGTTTTGTACTAGCTGCATTTTTTCCCCTGTTGGTGTCACCCTCTGTCAGTAAAATTCTGGAAACATTTGCAATGCAGTTTAAATTAACCCCACATTTCACCCACAAAAACTAAGATCTTTTGTATTGTCAAAATATACAATTTTCTTTTGGATATTACAGAGCAGTTAGTCTAGTTTGTCCCCGTTTTCCTCAGTAGGAACAACAGATGCGGAGAAGGCAGCAGTAGATATGATGATGGACCAAGCCATGGACTTCAGAAATGTCATCGTGCGACTGGTCTACAACCCACACTACGTATGCTTCCCTGTTATTTTTTCCCCATGTTTGTGGCTCTCTATGCAGAAGCTGACCAGTGTTCACCAGATGTCCTGCCTTGCAGGCTGTTTGTATCAAGGGGCTGGGCCCCTTTGTGCGTGTTCTTGCGTAGCCATGTGTTGCACACAGCCGGAGCAGCTCAATGCCCCCACCAGCTGGAACCCCTGGCTGCTGGGCTTTTGGGGCCTGCTCCAGTAGCTCAGCCAGGGGCCTGCTCCAGTAGCTCAGCCAGGGGCCTGCTCCAGTAGCTCAGCCAGGGGCCTGCTCCAGTAGCTCAGCCAGGGGCCTGCTCCAGTAGCTCAGCCAGGGGCCTGCTCCAGTAGCTCAGCCAGGGGCCTGCTCCAGTAGCTCAGCCAGGGGCCTGCTCCAGTAGCTCAGCCAGGGGCCTGCTCCAGTAGCTCAGCCAGGGGCCTGCTCCAGTAGCTCAGCCAGGCGGCCTGCTCCAGTAGCTCAGCCAGGGGCCTGCTCCAGTAGCTCAGCCAGGGGCCTGCTCCAGTAGCTCAGCCAGGGGCCTGCTCCAGTAGCTCAGCCAGGGGCCTGCTCCAGTAGCTCAGCCAGGGGCCTGCTCCAGTAGCTCAGCCAGGGGCCTGCTCCAGTAGCTCAGCCAGGGGCCTGCTCCAGTAGCTCAGCCAGGGGCCTGCTCCAGTAGCTCAGCCAGGGGAAGCTATAAAAGCAGTCAAAGAGGCTACTGGGGGGCATCAGATTTAACAATCTGTAATTGTTATTGGAATATTTTTCTGGTTGAGTACCACACTAAGCTCTTCTGAAAGACGACAAAAGCCCACTTGGTAACAGTAGTAGCAAAAGAATTCTGTGTGTTTGCAGAAAGAAAGACAGGATTTTTTTGCCTTCCAGGACCTCCTTATGGTCTGTATAATGATTGATGTTTTGATGTTAGGGGATAAGTTTTGTTCTGAACGAATTTGCTGTGTGCCATCTGTGAACTTTTGTGATCACTATTCATATATTAAACCAAGTGAATGTGCACTGTGGAGTTGATCAATGTGCACACTTTGTTTTGTGTTGTGTATATTGTAAATTGCTTTGGCTTATTACTCACCTACTGGGCTGATGAATGTTGCATGCCTGGTATCATGAAAAACAAAGCTTGCATATTCATGCACGACTTTCTATAATTTGATTTCAAGTATATGTTTTTATAAACTCATGAGCAAAACATATTCACTGAAGTGTATTTGTGATAATCCAATATGAATTAATATCAACATATAATGTCCCATTTAGCTGAACTTTGCCCCTGCTGCCATTTCCGCACCACATCCTTCTGTCCATAGAGGGCTAGGGTATAGCTCTCTAGTTCCTACTTTCAGTCATTGCTCTATATTTAGCAGCCATGTCATGAACTGCTGGCAGCTGTGTCCCAAGAGCTAAATCTAGAATGACGAGTCTGGGGAGGGAAAGTGTACGAGGAGGCAGCTGGAACTTGCCTGAGAGATCAGTGTGGAATGGCAGTGAAGGGCAAAGATAGACCCTATGGGGCATTATACAATCAAAACATTTTTGTGTCTGCTTGTAATATTTTCCAAGACAAACTGCATTTCTGTATGTGTTTCTCACTAGTAAAGTAGTAGTGATGGAGTCATTTCACATTGGGGTATCTACAATTATATACACACACATGCATATATAAATTGAGAACCTCTCCTTTCAGGAAAACCTGAAAGTGGGATACTTCAACAAGTTACCTGAAACTCTTCAACTGTTTGAGACATATTTGGATGGCAAGCAGTGGTTTGCTGGAAACAATGTAAGTACTTGAGTGGTTCGGGTATAGGGAGAATTTTTGCACTGCATAATGTATGCTATGCAATTTGTTGAAAAGGAAAATCTGCTTATTACATGTGTGATGGAGTGGAACAAGGCATGATGGTAGAAGGGCGCAGGTATGAGACAAATCCACAACTTTATTTTTACCCATGGGTACAGGAGCTGCTGGCTGGTCCCAGCCTCATCAAAGGCAGGTGGGACGGTTGCCCCTGGAGAGACAGCTGCATGTTGAAGCTCCACTTCACAACAATGTTGTGGCAGGGGTGCTCAGGTGTGATGAGGAATCAAGCGGCGGGTGGCAGGCTACAGAGGAGGTCGTGCACTGCAGCGTGGCACTGACATTTTTCCTGTCGGTGAAGCGAGGTTGAGGCTAAGTCTCGAAAGGGGCAGAGATGGCGGATGCTTCAAGCTGGAGGCGTCCAATAGCGAAATGGAGGCAGTAGTTTTTAGTCGTTTCCTCCGTGGAAAGCGTCAGGCTCCGATGGTATTCAGAAAAGCTGTAGAAACAGCATGCTGTCTCACCCTGCTCCCTTCTACCATCATGCCTTGTGCCACTCCATCACAAATGGCGCTGCGAGCAGGGTCAAATGTGATGGAGTGAGATGAAGGCTGCAGGTAGGCAGGCTTCTCTGTGAGGAAGAAGACGAGTGCATTTGGCATTTCCAACACTTTATTTCAGCCTGTGCTGTCTACTCAGATGGTAGCTGGTCTCTCTCAACATGCACTGCGGCCCCTATTTATGGGGATGGACAGTACAAAGAGGGAACCGGAAGGGTTCACTTCCAGAGGACTTTTAGACAAAGAGCGGAAGTTCTCTTTTTCGGTGGAAGAGGAGAGGTGGGTAACGATGGAGAAAAACAGGGGGTCAGAGAGGCGTGGGTGGGTGCTGACAATCTGGCTGCTCTGAAAACTGACCTCTTGGAGACAACTATGCCAGCCAGCGTCCAGTCCAGGGCAGCAACAGGAGAGGAGTGGCTGCGATGACAGTGGGAGATAAGGGGAGCGAGAGGGGAAGCGAGGGGAGGGAGGGAGGGAGCGGGAGAGAGAGAAGCGATAGAAAATATAAGTTACATGGCAAGAGATCGACAAAAATGAGAGCAAATAATTCAGTAGGGGAGGAATTCCTCTTGGTTACACATATAAGAATTAAAATCTGGAAAGCCCTTTTCCACTGAAAGGATGTATATGATGACAGCAAAAGTAAATGCTCCTGCAGATTTTCTTTATCATTAGAAAGTAGCATTAACACACAGAGCCGAAGCCCTGCGAGGGACAGATGGGAAAAATATGGGACCCCAGGCAGGCACTGTGCCAGTGGCATTCCTGGGACCCCAGGCAGGCACTGTGCCAGTGGCATTCCTGGGACCCCAGGCAGGGACTGTGCCAGTGGCATTCCTGGGACCCCAGGCAGGGACTGTGCCAGTGGCATTCCTGGGACCCCAGGCAGGGACTGTGCCAGTGGCATTCCTGGGACCCCAGGCAGGGACTGTGCCAGTGGCATTCCTGGGACCCCAGGCAGGGACTGTGCCAGTGGCATTCCTGGGACCCCAGGAGAAATATCCATATCTTGGTGATATTCTAGAGACATTAACTTGAAAAAGAACTGAGCAGCAGTAATTGAGATGATGATGATGATGATGATGATGATGATGAAGATGACATAGAGAGAGACAGAGACAGAGAGACAAAGAGAGATAAAGTTTGGGGGTTGGGAGAGAAGAGATACAGAAAGGTGTAGAGAAATAAGAGTACAGCAAATTCCACCCAACGCCCTTTCAGTAAACAGAAACTGGCAGTTGTGGGGCTTTCAGTGCTTTCTGAGGTGGCTGAGGGGCTATGCAGTGCCATATGCCATCCCAGGCAATTATGTGTGAATGGGTATCTACACAGCAAGTCATGAATGCTTACTGAAGGTTGCGAGAAATCTCAAACACCAACAAAATATTGGATACTGCTGGCAAACTGTAACTGGAGGTATTTTATGCGTGGCTTTTCCATGTTTTCATATGTTCCAAGGTCTCATATGAGAACTAAATGCATGTTTGACAGATTAAATTGTCTGTATTGAGAGGTGGCATGAAATGCTGGAAATGCCTGGTGCTGGTAAACAAAGGCCTGCAGGGCAGTGGTTAGTGAAATTCCCACCAAAGAACGTTTGAAATAGTTCAGTATTACCGAGTTTCAGGCAATACATGAATTTCCTGATGACGTGAATCTCCAGTGCAACATCTCAACAAATGAAGGCAGATGTGTAACATATTTATGGAAGTGATCATCTTCATAGGTGTCTCCCCTTTGTCATCCTGGACTGATGCGTTCTCAACAGGTGACAGTCTGCGACTTCCCCATGTATGAGCTGCTAGACCAGAACCGAATCATGCAGCCAGGATGTCTGGACAAGTTTGAGAAGCTCAAGGCCTTCATGGACAGGTTTGAGGCACTGCCCAACATCAAGACATACATGGCCTCAGACAAGTTCATCGTGCGACCCATCAACAACAAGGTGGCCGCCTTCAAGTAGACCAGCCTTCCCAACCCGATTCCACTGTACATGAATGGAAAGAACTTGGCTGCTTCACAAGGTCCTTGATGTTCATTCCAATATTGCCAGTCTTGTACTAGATAACACTTTTTTGTTGCTGTTTCCTTTCCAAAACATTTTTAATGAGTAGTAAGATTTTTTGCAGTCAGAAATCATTCATAAAGCAGTTGTTATCCTGGGCATTCTCATAGTGCAATGGCAGTTTCTCATTGTTGTGATTTCCCTGTGATATTGTTAAATCTTGACATTCATGTCATAGAGCATAATTTGCTTTCGTCTGCTTTTGGATAAATAGGCAAACATCCCTGATCATTTAGCTGTTATGTGCAAATTTTGGTTACTGCTGGAGTGGTTGTAAAGCTGACAACGAAAGTTTCCACTTTGTTACTGGAGCCAGTTGTTTCACAACAGTGTTCAGAAATGTCATTGTCAATCAATAAATATAGTCACTGCTGTATGCACCGGAACTGATGATTGAACAGCCACATAGACAAATTATCCTGAAAGATCAGCATAGGTATTTTCACTGGCAGCAGCAAAAAAATCTACTCGGATAATCAGCCATATGCATACACATTGTAACATAGTGTATGAACCAACAGAGACCATGTGTACAGGGCATGGATCATTTTGAAACATGGTCAGTATTAATATGACCAGATGGAATCATTTTGGTGGTCTTTTAATATCAAGAGTAATGACTGTCAACCAGTGCACATTGTCATCAATGCAATAAAACAGTTACCAGTGCCTATTTGACATCATTTATCACATTTCTTTCCTGAGGTTTCCACATTTGTACGAGTGTGGGAGTTAACCTTAAGAGTGCCTCAAGGCCAGCAGACTTTTTAATTCAGTGACTGTTCTGGCTGAAATGTTGTGAACAGGTTAACTTTCCAGCTGCTCCTTGGAATGGAGATTTATTTGCAGGACCAGACCAAATGCTGAACAAGAAATACAGCCAGTATTTTTTGGGGGGTTAGCCCTTTAACACTTCTGGGGTTAAACAGAATTAGGCAGATTCTGTTGGATTCTGTACAAGAAATGTTGGCTGTCATTTAAAGGAAAAATGCCATAATTTTTCAGAAGCAAAATGGCAATGAAAATATTTTCAGACTGCACATCTTGTTTGACATACTTTTTTTAATAATAGAAAAGTGAAACTTTGCCTTTGAAGCCAATTTGTGAGCTCACTTTCGGCATTGAATGAGAGGAGGCCATCGCGTGACATGGCACATTGCTAGTGTGAAGTTCTACATGCAAAGTGGGATGAAGTAGGCAAACGTCTTGGCATCAATTGATCAGAAAGTGTTTAATATACCACTTATTTTGCAGTATGCTGTTCTGTTCATGAAAACATTCTTGAACACTGCAACAAAAATACTTTTAACTTGACACTTTTTGTTTAAGCTCATTCCATTCATGCAAGTTGTGAGATAGCTGCAGGCTTACAGTGGTACCTGTGTGCCAGATCTTACCATTGCATTCCACTTGCTCGAGTCAATGCTCTTTGAGGTCTGCGATGCTCAGCACTAGAGATGAGATTGTGCAAATCAATGGACATAATGAAGAGGGAATTGGCAATCATGTTTGCACCATCCAACGGAACTTTGGAATTATTGTTCCCTGAGGGATGAGGGGAAAAGTTGTGGTTACATGGAAAAAAACACCACCAAAGGGTTGGTAGGTCAGTCTGAACTTTTTTCAATAAACTTTTTTGTGTGTGTGGAGAAGCAGCCAGACATAAATTGACATATCTCTTTAGCTGAAAGTGCTTTTTTGTTTTAAGTAGTGGATTTCCCAAGTGCTCAAAGGGCAGGGAGGATGAATCAGCATGCAGTTCATTGTTTACTGTCAGATTCTTTCTTTCCTTCCTTTTACTATTTTTTTTCTCAATTGAAAAATAGTAATGAGTCAGCAGAAAAAAAGGGTCAGTAAGGTTAACGTAACCAGAGCTTCTTTTTTTCTTCCTTATGAAGACTAGAGTTCAGAGCCGCAGTGCTGCTCAACAAAGACGGCTAGGTAGCCTCTCATGCAAGTTTCACTCATGGATGGAAAGAAAGCATCCCCAACACACACAAGTCAAATGATGCTCTTACTACACATACTTTCATATGCAGAACACTTGGCAACCATGAATTTGTGCCTAACTCCCATGCAGCCAAAAGTCTACAAGCTGATCAAAGGCATGTTAGTCTCCTGGAAGAAGTATATCTGAACATGTTGTCCAGACAGTTGGATGAACAGATGTATACTGTGCAAGAAATGAATGTGGAAAAACTCTGAAATGTAAGTAGACAATGGACCTTTTCCCAGTAGGAAGAATGGAAATTAACGTGTAGATTTATTCTCTCACCCAGTTCTCTTTATATAGAGTAAACAATGAAGCAAAAGTTGCTTCAAAGACAATATTTACATTCCATCTCATAACTAAAGGAGTTTAGTACAAGCTATTACTCACTTTATCACAGAGTCGCAGAGAAACATTCAGTGTTTCAATGGCAAATTAAAATACACAGACACAGCAATAGCATTGTCATGACAATATGAACCACGGTAACAATGAAATGGTGTCTGGTTAAAATGCACTGGCCCTCTTGCTGATGGAATCTGATGAGGTCACTAGTGATGGTGAAGGTGAGAGCAGTCTCTTATCAACAATGAATGGATCATTCATCCTTCTTCCTCTCCTCATACTCCTTGCGGAACTGGAGCAGTGCCTTGGTGAAGGCCCCTGGCCTGTCAAGGTCAATGGCGTGTCCACACTTGTCCACGATGTCCACTCTCTCGCACTGCGGCAGCTTCTTCCTCAGTATCTCAGCCCCACTCACATGGATGACCTGCAGTGGAGGCAAGGCAATGACCCTCTCTACAGGGCGTGATTTGAGCCTGGTACAAGTGTGTGCACTATATAGCTTGGCTAAAGCTGCACTGGGTAGTTACACTTATTTACCAAGTTGGGGTTGAGGCGGGTCGAGTTCAGTGGAGACAAATGAATGGGACAGGTTTTTCAGAACTGGACTTGGTTGGGTCATGGTTGAAAAAGAACTGGACCACATTCTCAACAAAACAATCCAAACCACTTTACAAGTCAGCTTTTCCACATCACTGTCATCACTACCATGAACATTTTTTATAATAAGCTCTATCAATCTTCCTTCATCTGACTTATTGTACTTTTATGTCCAAGTCAAAACCTTAGTACTGCCACATTACATTTCTGTTACAATTTTGACAGTCTTTCAACTCGATCTACATGGTTTCTGAGTTGGGATTTTCACAGCTGCAGTGAATGCCTTTCTGCTTGAACATGTTACAACTTTTGGCAACTTGATGTGGTGACATCGCAGACACAGTGCTTGGACAACACACCCGTTAACACTTGCCTCTGCAAATCAATCAACAGGAAAAACTTGAGGGTGCAGAAAATTTCCAGTCACATTATTGAATTTTTTAGTTGGGTGGAGTGGGGTGGGGTAGGGTGGATTGGGGGGGGGGGGGGGTTGGTTGGTTGGGTTGGGTTTAGGGATTGGGTGGTTTGGGGTTAGATTAGGTTGGTTAGGGTTGGAGTAGGGTGGTTGGATGAAGTTGGCTTGGGTTGGGTTGGGTTGGGTTAGTGGATTGGCTTGGGTTGGGTTAGTGGGTTGGCTTGGGTGGGTTGTTTGGATTGGGTGGGTTGGGTTGGGTTGGGTTGGGTTGGGTTGGGTTGGGTTGGGTTAGTGGGTTGGGTTGGGTTGGGTTAGTGGGTTGGGTTGGGTTGGGTTAGTGGGTTGGCTTGGGTTGGGTTAGTGGATTGGCTTGGGTGGGTTGTTTGGTTGGCTGGCAAGTTTTCCAGCCACATCACTGTAAAGCCTTCAGCTAACAGCATGCAGTGGAACTTACTGCAACAGTGGATAAGAAATGAATTTACAAAGGGGTTACCTCATCGGCTTCTCCCCAAATGATCTGTGATGGCATGGTGATGGATGGAGCGATGCGTTCCAGTTTCTGTAGATTTTCCTCATCTGCTATCTCCTTGAAGACTGTCAGACAGAATGTTTCACTGAGCTGTAGGGCTGATTCTCATATGTGCAGAAAAAAATGTTGGATTTACATGGAGCTGGCATATGTGTTCATTCTTGTATGCAATCCACATTTGAGAGTTACAGTTTTGGTGAATTTACTCATCAAATAAGGAAGAAGTAAATCTAGATCCACACATCTACAGCAGTTTTCTATTTTAAATTAATGAAAGCTGTACACAGTAGAATCTGTATTTGCAAAACCTACCTGCTAACAGATTTCATAACATGACCCAGATGAGTCTTACATTTGACAACTATCAGGGGTACAGTTTTGGTTGAGAGGTGTCATAGTACCACAACACACATATGCATGCATGCAAATAATAATAATAATAATAATAATAATAATAATAATAATAATAATAATAATAATAATAATATAGTTTATTCATATGCACGACCTTCCCTTGACAGGCAAGCTCATGGCATTTACAATCCAAAGAATCAACACTCATACAACAGCTCAACACCACATCTCTACAAAAACTCACACACTACACACATAAACAAAAAACAAAAACTAATATCCAATAGAACAAACTATACAATATACACAGCACTTTCAGGCCAGGTCAAGTAAGGCGAAGCAGCTCAGCGGGAAAGGCAGATCAGAAGAGGTGGGTCTTTAGAGCACTTTTGAACTGGGGCAGAGTGTCAGAATGACGGACTGAGAGAGGCAGACTATTCCAGGTTACAGGTCCAAAATAGGCACGCTGTCCTTGAGTTTTCTTGTTACAGCGGTGGACCTTAAGCATTCTAGAGTCAGCAGCTGAGCGTGGGCGTGTAAACTGAAAGAATTTCTGTAAGACCGTGTGGTGCAGTGTTGTTGATGGCCTTGAAGCACAAAGTAGCAAATTTATAATCTATCCTCTGAGAGATGGGGAGCCAGTGAAGTGTATGTAGGAGTGGAGAGACATGGGTACGCTTGGGACATCGAAAAACTAGCCTAGCAGCACAATTCTGAACTTTCTGGAGTTTGTTAAGCAGAGTGTCAGGGATGTCAGCGAGAAGAGAGTTTCCATAGTCGAGACGAGACAGAACAAGTCATATGGTGAGCATCTTGGTGGCCTGCTGAGAAAGATAATGACGAATGGTACTAATTTTCCTTAACTCATAATATGCTAACTGATAGACTTTGTTTACATGAGCTCTCATTGACAGATCATCGTCAAACATGACGCCTAAATTTCTAACAGACAGAAGACGATGTCACTGTGACCAGTGGATAGTTTGAGGGCCTGATCCAATTCACCTCCGCCGCCCACCAGGAGTGCTTCAGTTTTTGAGTCATTGAGTTGGAGCTTGTTCCGGGTCATCCACCGTTTCACGTCAGAGATACAGTGTTCGCTGGTAGAAAGAAGAGAGTGGATTTGACTGGGATGGGAGGAGTTGTAGAGCTGGGTATCATCAGCAAATTCACTGTGAGAGACTGAATGACTATCAATTACATTGGAGAGTGGTTGGGTGTACAGTAGAAACAGCAGAGGACCCAGAACAGAGCCCTGAGGGACTCCGTACTTGAGAGGTGTAGGATCAGAAGCAAAACCCGAGATCGAAACAGTCTGTCTACGTTCTGAGAGATATGAATGCAGGAAAGAGAGTGCTAAGTTCTCAATGCCAAAAACGTTTCTAAGACGGGTGAGAAGAATTCCATGGTCTATTGTGTCGAACGCGGCACTCAAGTCCAACAGAGTAAGAAGAGAAACTTTGGAATCATCAGAAGCAACGAGAAGATCGTTTAGAACACGGAGCAGAGCTGTTTCGGTGGAATGATGAGCACGGTACGCGGATTGAAAACGGGCCAAAAGGTCATACTGGGACACGTGCTCCAGCAGCTGCTGCAAAGCTAACTTCTCTAACAATTTTGACAGAAAAGAAAGATTGGAGACTGGCCTATTGTCGCGAATTTATCTACTTATCTAGAAACTTGGAAGTTAAGAACCACTCCCCGGAGGACGAGGTAATCGCCCCC